>CM075028.1:7582114-7594200 GCA_037576675.1 Pangasius sanitwongsei
ACCCAGCAGTTTCTGGAACTGCTCTACAGTGAGTGACCGGCCTTCTCTTACTCTCATGACTGCTGTGAGGATCGACTCGATCAGCTCTTTCATGTGGGTGAGAATGACATCTCCATGCCGAACTGCCGCCTGCTCTGATTGAGCTAATATCAACCAATCGTTGATATAATTCAGTATGCGGATGCCCTGGAGTCGCAGAGGAGACAGAGCAGCATCCACACACTTCGTGAAAGTGCGGGGTGAGAGTGCCAGGCCGAACGGAAGAACCCGATATTTGTAAGCGTCGCCCCCGAAACCAAACCTCAGGAACTTCCTGTGTTGGGGAAGAATGGAGATATGGAAGTATGCATCTTTTAGATCGATCGTGACAAACCAGTCCTCGGAGCTGATTTGAGACACGACCTGTGTGATCATGAGCATCTTGAACTTCAGTCGCATGACTGAGCGGTTCAAATGACACAGATCTAAAATGGGATGATCTAAAAAGATCTAAAAGAGGTAGCGAGCCTCCCAGTACCGCTACATTCCCGGGCGGAAACTGAGAGAAATGCTCGCCGGAGACCGCTGTGCCTTGAAGCACCATGGGTGGCAGGGTTGGCAGGTCGATCTCCCGAGGGCACTGAGGAGTGACGGGCACCGTATGATGAGGTGTACACCATTCTTCCCCACAGGGGCCTGCCCTCAGAAGTCCTGGGCCACAAGCATCAGGACTTCTTGGCCGAGGTCTTCTAAGACAGAAGAATGGTCCGCAGATCTGGCTTCACCTTAGAAGACCCCAGCGGTCCCGATGTGGGGGAGCACGGGAGGCGACTCTCTGTTTTTGTGCCTCCTGTGCATCCCACCCGGCAGCCCCAGGAGCTAGAGAGCGGCGAGGGAGGAACCGCTGGAATGCCGCCGCTTGTGTACGAGCCTCCTGGTACCTGTCAAAGACAGAACTGATGGCATCGCCAAACAGGCCAGAAGGCGTAAGCGGGGTGTCCTTGAGGAAGACCCTGTCCTTCTCTTTCATATCAGACAGGGTCAACCACAGATGTCTCTCCGCCGCCACCAGTGCTGCCATGGACCTGCCAATAGCGTGGGCAGTCTCTTTGGTGGCACGGAGAGACAGATCGGCAGCTCGTCTGAGCTCGGTGACATGCTCAGACATAATTTCCATGCCCTCATCTAGCTCTTTCAGCAGATCAGCCTGGTAAGCCTGCAAAACCGCCATGGTGTGCAAGGAAGCACCAGCCTGACCTGCTGCCGTGTACCCCTTGCCCACTAGTGCTGAGGTGGTCCGCAGCAGCTTGCAGGGCAGTGCCGCGCCGGGGGACAGATAGCTCACAAGTGTCTGTTCAACCTGGGGCATCGCCCTGTAAACATGATCATCCCGCCACATTGGCATAATAACTGGAGGCAGGACTGAAGATACGGGCTGAAAAAGGTCTTCCCCACAACCTCGACACCTCGGTGTGGAGGTCGGGGAAGAAAGGGAGGCTCCGGCGTGGAGGCGACAGCTTACACCGCAGAAAGCATTCATCGAGCTTGCTTTTCTGCGGTTCAGCCCGTTTCTCGGCGGGCCAGTCAATGTTTAGCTTGGCTACAAGACGAGTAACCACCTCCAACAGCTCCTCATACTGGGGAGATTGAGGGGGTGCCGAGTCCTCTCCCCGGGGGGAAAAAAAATGCAGAGCAGGCTTCTGATCCCTGAGAGCGGGCAGTGGATCTGGCGGGTGAGGAAAAAGAAAGGGACTCACCCATCTCCATTCCCTCCATCAAATCCATTCGCGAACCCCACGAGTGTAACCACCACTCTGCCTCGGCAGAAGCGGGGCCAGCACCGCGAGGAACGCTGGTGAAGGCTCCCTCCTCAAAGAGAGCCTTCCGGGAGCGAAGCGCACGCAGCGGCAAACGCTCGCAATGCAGGCAGCCGGCTCCCTCGAGAGCCGACTCTGCGTGCTTTGCTCCCAAGCAGACAACGCACAGGTTGTGTGTATCCCCACCCGTAATATAGCGCAGGCAGGGAGGAACACACAGCCTAAAATGCTGCCTGCTCTCACCCTCATGTTTTGTCTTTTTAATAGCTTTTGGCATAATGCTTTGAGAGACAAACACTACAAAATCAGACTGACACACACAGAGCACTTGCTGACAGAAAGCTGCCGCTGTATCCACCGCACGTGCTTTAAAGCTTCCGGGTCGCTATGTCACCCTTCCCATGACGTCTCGCCCATCCATTGGACTGATTACACACATGATTCAGAGTGTGGTCACGCTGAAGGCGTTCCCATAGAGTTTCGATGCATAGCGTTTCGAGTTCCTGAAGGGGAACTGCAGATTTGGTGCTACTGTCAGATGTCGTCTTATGCATGTTGTGTCTCCAGTAAATCTCAAGGTATTTCTAATGTAACAAAATCAATTCCTTAAGTTTGAATTAAACAATTAACACTTTTGCATGTTAAATACAATGCTCTTGAATATCCCAGGCGTCAGAATGTCCTCCCTATTATCTCACAAGACTTAGCATAGTGGACAAATTTGGTCATTACACAATATGTGAAAAAATAACCAGGCTAATTCTTTTTAATGATTTTTTCTTGCATTTTCTTGCATTTCCTATTACATGGTGGACATGATATGGTTGACCACATCTGATAACTACAATAAAATGGAAAAAAGTACACTTAAAAAAGTGGAGCTATACTCTCAGCATGCAGAGTAACACTGAAAAGTGATGTCAGTTTCAGGACATGATCTAAACAGATCTTCAGTAGAGAGACAGTAAATGTACATAACAGGGTGAATGACATGCAAAAATTCCTTGTTAGCATTGTTAAAATTAACCTAGTTGTGCAAAACAATCTAGAGACATCAAAATATCAATTCTACGAATGTAGTGTTCAATTTGGTATTTGATGTGCTGTGGATATATCCTGTAAATAATGATGCCCCTACATGCAGCAGAGGTACAGGCTATGCCAAGATTGTGTTCCTGAAAAGAGGACGCAGTAGCTTCAGAAAGTGAGAGATAGTCAAGGCAAGATTATGATTAAATCATTAAAGTCAGTGAGCAGGAAAAGAGGGCCTTGAGAAAGGAATGAAAGGAAGTGAATAGAATAGCCATACCTAGAATGTTTCAGAATATTCCCCAGCAAGCCCAGACAGCTTTGTCCAAAGGCCTCAATATGACAAAACTTTGGTGCTAGGCTTATCTCAAGTTTACTTCAGTTATATGTTGTCAACTCCTATCCTTAAACTTAATAAATACCAACCCATTGCAAAGACTTAATTTTCACAACCTATTTGAAGTGTAATTTTATACCTTATTTATTATCTGCACTATAAATAAAGGCACAAAATTGAATGTATAACCACATCACTCATTTGTATATAATCGCCCACTTTATAATCACACACTGTATACTCACTCACCGAATAATCACTTACTGTGCAATCACCTACTATATAATCAGTCACAGTATAATCACACACTGTATAATCACACACTGTATAATCACTCACTGTAGAATAACTCACTGTAATCCCTCACTGTATAATCATACACTGTATAATTACTCACTGTAGAATCACTCACTGTAATCACACCCTCTATAATCACATACTGTATAATTACACACTGTATGATCACACACTCTAATATCACATACTGTATAATTACACGCAGTATAACCACACACTGTAATTACTCACTGTAGAATCACTGTGTAATCACTCATTGTATAATCACACACTGTATAAATACTCACTGTAGAATCACTCACTGTTACCACTCACTGTATAATCACCTACTGTACAACCACCTACTGTACAATCAACCACTTTATGATCACACACTACAATTACTCACTGTAGAATCACTGTGTAATCACATACTGTATAATCACACACTGTATGAATACTCACTGTAGAATCAACCACTTTATAAACACTCACTGTGTAATCACTCACCATATAATCACTCACTGTAATTAGTCACTGTATAATCACACACTGTAAATCACCTACTGTAATCACTCAGTGTAGAATCACTCTTTTTATAATTCCTCGCCGTTTAATTACCCAGTTGTGAAATTCTGAAAACATCTGATAATTTGTTCATAGCTATTTATGATGTATTAATGAAAGTTACCATTAAGGATTACCAGTTTCTATATGTCTTTATGTATATTGTTAAAGGGTATAGTACAGATAAAGATTTACTATAAACAAGATTGGGTTGTTAAGTGGAATTACATTTTACTATTCTTTGATATCTATGATAATAATAATAATGCTACATTGTCTTCTCTATTCATTCACTCTATTCATAATAATGTGTCATATTTAAAATTATGTAAGAAGTTAACCTGCTTAATTATCCACTTGACAAGGGGTCTAACACTATCTGCTGAGCTTTTAAGGTAAATCACAGCATGTGTTGTCTCATAAATGGTTTTGATGGAAAAAATCATTAACAACAGTTACTGCATATGTAATATATTTTATACTGTAGTGTATGGAATGCTGTGCTCTTACATTAGCTACACAACTTGTTGACATTCTGGTTAGGTTAGCTAACTGGTAAGTAGAGTAGAGGTTACTACTCTGTTACTGAATACAGGTAAACAGTTATGATTTAGCAAAATAAGGATGAGATTTTGCAATTTGCAATTAACAATGGCAGCAGATTTCAGCTTAATTCTCCTGCTATTAGCATTTAAAAATGCTAGTGACGTATGATTTTGAAAAGCAATCACTGCATTTTTTTATTTTCCTACATTTGATACAAACGGAACTGTTATCTGATTTGAATTTGTCTAGATCAGGCTGAAATTCAAACGTCACTGTAAAAAGAAAGTTACAAACACCTTGAGCAGTTTGGTCTGTTTTACATTTCCAGTATCTTCACTTTGAATCCTGAGTGTTCTGTGTAAAGAGTAATTACTATATTCATCATCATGAAACTTCACTGCTGAGGAACAGTGTCAATAGTAAAACTGTAGAATGACAATACAGCACAGGTTTTTTTCCGGTTATACTCTAAATGCACAGTGAATAATTTAAAGAGCATTTGCACAAATCTGGATATAAATGTATCAAATTTTAAAGGAACCTTCTGAATATAAAATCTCATTGTGAGTTTAGCTATGTGGTTGAATCTGACAGTAACAATGGAGTGTCTGTTGAAAAGTACTCCTTTTTATCAGAAGTATAGAAAATCTAATAGAACAGACATACCACTGAAAATGAAAAAGTATTCATTTTTCAGTCTTGCTCTGCCACCTTGGATTGTGCAGGCAGAAAATCACTAGACAGATGTGCCCTGTCTGCACTTACACTTGTGTAACGAATTATTTAACATTTTTCAAAACTGACACCAAGATATTTAAATAAATGTCATTCTAAAAGCTTTTTTTAATTTTTAAGGATATGTAAAACAATTGCACATCAGTGATATGTGTGTAGATGTATTTGTGGACAAAATGGAAATCTGATTATATGGCTTTTTATGCTTTTGTTTCATTTATTAATAAAAAAAAAAAAACTATCAAGACATCTGTTACTAAACTGGAGGCGTTTCATAGAACCATGCCTTGCATTTCTAATTTCCTTGGCAAGATGATAAAGATGTCCTGCCTGTATAAATTTCTCATAAATCCTGTTCTTGTTTGAAATGTCTGCTTCTATAACATCGAAGTGAGCTTGTTTAATCAGAAACCATCGTGTTTGTGTATAACTGGGAGTAAATCACTTGTATGTATGTATGATTGGGAGTAAATCACTTTCTATGATGTCCGGTGGATTATTAGGTTTTCCAGTTTAGCATTCTCACGTTATTAAATAGCTGAGGCAATTATTTGGGGATGTCAACGTATATGTATGCGCCTATACAGTGTATACATGTGTATTTGTAAGTACGTACTCTTTAAGACTAGTGCTACAGGGCCTATTCACTGACACACCACCTACATTTGAACAAAAACACCAGAAAAGGGTGCCAATGTTTTTGACAGCCTTGAGAGCTAAACCTTTTTCACAGACCTACAAAAGGAATTCCTTTCCGATTCTAATTCACACGGTTACTTGTCATGTCTCTTTCGTCTTTGTCTCTTATTCTCTTCCTTTTCTTATGCACACCTGTCACATGCCAAGCAGGAATATGGAGAGAAAAGCAGACGTGACAGCAGTTGGTGAGAGGCGGAGGGTGATAAGACTCATTTCCTGAAACAACTGGGGTAGAATCATAACGATGCATAATATATTCTTAATCAAAGGAAATAAAGAATTGAACAGCATGTCTACATGCTGGTTTTTCTCCACTACTCTAATTTCTTAAGCAAAGGAAGGGTAATAAGAAAGTTGTTTAATTATTCAGTAGATTGAATCTGCGGCAAGACAAATGGCAGACTTTAATGCTTGCAGCAAATGTCTGTGTCTTCGCCTAATAAAGATCTGATAGCACAAACAGTAAACAGGAACTTTTGTGCAAACTTGTAAAAAAAAAAAAAAAAAAAAAGTATGGCTGGCTATTCTATTGTAAACCTTTAAACCTGATATACAGCTGATCTAGGCCAGATTCTCTACTCAGCAGGCAAATAATGTGAATTAATTGCACTTAAGTCTGGCGGTGATTTTTTTTAATAGCTCACACCTCTAAATTTGCTTTATCTTGCAGTGTTGCGCATAAGAAATTCATCTTAAATGTAGATTGTTAATAAATAGGAAATATAGTAATATAATCCAATGTAAAGGCTGACTATTTATCAAATGAGCAGTTCCCATATCAGTAGCTGTGCAGGTATTAAACAATGTGGTTGGGGGGGACTGCTAGGTTTTTTGAACAGTATAATACTCAATGGAGATGTTTGAAGGGCTTCATGACAACTGACATAAACATGTATAAAGTCTTGTTTATCAGCTTACTGTACATAAAGACTGATATCTTAGTTTTGTTGTCATAAGATGTGCTATGACACTTTCCATGAGTCATGTTACAACATCCTGACTTTGCAGCTCAGCTACTCTTGGTATGTCAGAGTCACAAAATGATGATGATGTTTTATAGCTTGCCAAATGAGGTTAATTGGAAAATTGCACAAAGGTCAGTACTTCCAAAAGGTGCTCTGCAGTGTCTCCTGATCTCGGCACTTGGTGGTGACATTGGCATGCTGTATAACACTGTGACATGTCAATAATTTGTTGGTTAATGTTGTATTTTCGTTAGTCCCATGAGAAGTTACAATAGCGTTTAATAGGGGAAAAAAATTTATCTCAAACATAAGTAATAACTGTTAGATTTTGCTGTTAGCACCAAAAAACAAAACAGTAATAGCTTCATTTACTCCCAAATTTTTAATGTCATACCATTCAATGTCATATTTTAAAAATCCAGTGTAGAAGTAATTATGTAGTACAGTAAATGCAGCACAGCTATACAACGCAGCTGCGCCGAATTGCAGCAGAGGCTTAGCTCGGCTATTTAGAGATCTACGAGATGACAAGCACGATGACGGGACTGACTGCGTTGTTAGCATGAAAGTTGAAAATTTAGAACCTTATCTGAGCAGAGTGTATACACGAAGAGGTGAGAGAGCTGGACCGACTAAAAACTAAAGTTCTGCTGCATCAGACTCTTTAGGTGAGATTAATTCCCACTGGTCTAGCAGCGGCTCATGACCATAGATTCTGGTTGGGCAGGATGACATTAATAACGACATAGCCTCACACTAAATTAAGTCAAGAAGCTATCACACTTGACTTATGCTATAGGCTACTATCTAGTGAGTAGCCTATAACATTTTTAGAGTAACTCCATAATAAGCAGTTGAACGTCGACAGCATACAGTCATCCAGAATACAGTCTAGCAGCTTGTTTTGAATGGGTTTGAATGTACCTTTGTTCAACTGTGTTTGATACAGCAGGTGTGTTTCTTGTGTGCAAAACTCAAGACTAGAATTAACAAGGGATGCCAGGTTTCACCAAATTTCCAGCCCAATTACATCTCAACATCCACACAAAAGACCTGAAATAAAAAATAAAAAATCAGTACTGAAAATGGGAGACATATTTTTCTTCTTTTTTTTCCACTGTCTTTGTGTGGGGGAAAAAAAGGTTACTGCTTTGCACATGCATTTCTCCCTCTCTCAGTCTTTGCAATCCATTTAAGCAATATCACACAAGCAAGAGTGCGGTTATACTGAATATAAACTCAGCTGTGATCTGACCATAGGTAACCACGGTTGTGCCGATATTCAGTATAACCGCACTCTTGCTTGTGTGATATTGGTTTTATAAAACAGTTCTATAAACAAGAAATTAATACCAAGTAAGTGACTTTTCGGACACAATATGGCCAAATGTTCTGTTTATTTTTGCTCCGCTAGCAGAAATAGATCCTGAAGAAGCCACACTCACTTTATACCACATCGGCTAGCTGGCTAGCTAGCGCATATTGATTTGTACATTCCCGTTAAAGGTGCTTCCGGTAAAATTGGTGTCCCTTCTTCCTTTTCCTTTTTATCTGACAAGCTTTAATATGTTAAGTCATAAGTTATATTCCTTAAGTTATATAAGCACTCTTGGAACACTGCTCAACCAATCAAATTAGTGGGCCAGAACTAACTGCTGTATAACTTACAATAGAAATGGTTGTGTACATCACAGACACACTGTCTGCACTTTAATAGAGTAATTTATGATTATTTGCTATAAAACATGATCAAGCTATCAGGCAACACCATTAATTGTTCTGTCTGCTGCTTCTCCCCCAACCATGGAGCAGCATGGTTCCTGCATAATGGACCTCCATTAGTGCTTGTTGCAGTTCCCATTTTTACCACTAGGTACAATAATTGCTCTATGGAAGCTAAGCGAGGCAGTGAGCAGTAACTAGAAAGGCAGATTATATCTGTCAAATAGCAACATTTTTTAAATTGTTGGTCATGCAAAATTGATAATTAGTATTTCAATGGAATTTAAGATGTATGGAGTTGTGAATGGGGACTTTATGAAAATTAATAGTTGTAGAATGGTTGATATAACTGGTGGGGTTCTGCCAACGTCAGTGGGTAGTCATGAAAGAAGTTTAAACCTAAAAGTCAACACAGAATTTAACCATAAAATACATTTTTTGACTAATTAAAGATCACATATTGATTATAATATTTAAGGAAGAAAATTTCATTATGTGGGTTATGCTGCACCCTTCTCCAATGTTCAGATTCATCTCACGGCCGGGAGTGCAAAGTCAATACACATTCAGAGAGAATTCAGAAGCTGCATCTCAATCCACATAATCTGCATTAAGTAGTATGTCTAAATAGTAATGACACCATTGCAACACTGACAAACTACAAACTACTAAATATGGTAGTATGCAGTTTTGGATGCTGCTCGGGTATTCGTAACACAGAGAATATAATTACCTGCTTATATTACATGTCACAGTTACTTAGTATCAGGTGAAAGACAAAAAACCTCTCAGCTACTCCACTGTAATCTCACTGAGTGCTGGTTCCACGCATCACAGAGGATGATAGATGCAAACTGCCCCTGTAATAGTATAGTGAACAAAACTATCAGCTCTGGTCGTTTCCTGTGTGTGTATTTTTATTGCACAATCTGTGTTCTATGTGTATTTTATTATGTAATCTGAGTATGTCAAAAATGTTAGATGATTCACTTACGCCTCATATGACCACATTTAAAATACAGAATAAAACACAAACACCTCTCATTATTCACTAGTTGGCTATCATGAGTGATCTTAACAACTTCACAATTTGGTAATAATCCAAATTCCACAATGAGGTGTCAGGAAAAACATTTTAAAAGCAATGTGAAAAGGCCAACGTGAATGAAAACCCTTTGTTACATAAACGGCATTTGCATGTGTATCTGTAATCATGTGGACGTGGCCTTAGTTAAACAGCCAGTTCTCAGGATGTTCTAAGTAAAAGTATACATGTAAAAGTGTTTAAAAAAAGTTTATACAAATACAGCATAATGTTAACTATACCATTATTTCCAATTTCATTATACTGGTACACCATCACACCCTGTTCCTAAGAACACAGTATATAAATATACATATATGACTAAAACTATCATCCACTACAGTACTAGCAACAAAGTCAAAAAAAAAAGGTCATTCTTCAGAAAAAAACTCATCATACGCTTTGCATCCTATCCAATTTTCAGGCTGCCTTTTAAAGTTTCCTAGTGAAACAATGAATTTAATTTCATTTGGCAGTCAATTCTACCCATGTTAAACAAACAAAAAAAAAGAAAAGCAAGATACTGGTTTAAAAAAAGAAAGAAAAGCCAGATGAGTCAGTGTCACCATGTTTGTCAAAGAGCAGGTATATTTAATCACAGGATTCTCTCTCTCTCTCTCTCTCTCTCTCTCACACACACACATACATATCCACAATAGGAGACAGATTTCACCTTTCCACCTGCTAGTCTAACCAGTGTGAACACACATTTACAAGCTTCTATTCTAAGATTTCATCATCCCTCTTTAACAGTACATTGTTGTAAAATACCCAAAGTTCTCTCAGACACACTTTAAAAAGAAGCTGTCTAGGGGAAAATGAATCACTGCACAAATAAAATGTCCACACACATTTTATAACCCTGATCACTCTACAATACTGAATACAAGACCTTGGAATTATAAGGTTCTATCTGACATTTGTTGTGAATTTAAGACTTTAAGTTTTGATTCCCAGTCCTTTAAATACATTTTGTGGTATTTTATTCTTTCTTGTTTCTTCACAGTTCTATTCTATTCTATCTGGTTTAAAGGTAAAGTGGTAACTGTCGGGTATAAATGTAACATTTGTAAGGGATCATGTGCAAATAAAACGTTTTCATTTTAAAATCATGTTCTGAGTTTAACTGTTTGTTTGTGTCTGACAGTAACAATATTCTTTCAATATTCTAGACAGGCATTTTTAATCAGAAATATAGAAAATCTGAAAGAATACCAATAACAATGAGAATTAATAAGCACTTTCAGTTAGGTCTACAAATTCACCTGATTTGGTTTTAGTCTACACTAGTATTACAAAAAATAAAATAAAACAAAACTAAGTGCAAAACATTTTTGTTGTATTTGAGTTCAACTGTAAATATAGGAAATATTACTTTAAATAACAAATATGTTTTAATCAGAACTGCTCAATAGGGCAGTACATAGGTTTATAATTAACCTTTATGTTGTTCCTCTCTTATTTTTTAAATAAGTGTACTGTTTGAGCAATTAAAAGAAATATTTCTGTATAAAATTCTATATGATTACAGGAAAATACTTCAATTAAAAAAAAAAAATCAATGCTGTCATTGGAAATCAAAAAGTTTCTTATACTTTAAGCAATATTTTGGTGTAAAATGTCTCACATATATTTAGTGACACAGACAGAAGGTTATAATACCAAGGCAACTAAAAAGACTTGGCATTTTGATAAAATAAACTAAAGAATAAAACAAAGATTAATTAAGATAAAGTAAGATAAAAATTGAAGATATTGAAAAATGAAATAAAAATTTAGAGGTTAAAAATATAAAAATGCATGCATAGCATAGATATACAATGGATATAAAAAGTCTACACACCCCTGTTAAAATGGCAGGCTTTTGTGAAGTATAGGTATGAAACTAAGATAAATCATGTCAGATCTTTTCCCACCTTTAATGTGAAATTGCAAAGTATACAAATAGAGTGAAAAATGATCAGAAACCTTCTCAGAGGAAAAAAGAAAAATAAAAAAACTTCCAATAATCTAGTTGCATAAGTGTGCACGCCCCTAAACTAATACTTTGTTGAAGCACCTTTTGATTTTATTACACCACTCAGTCTTTTTAGGTCTAAGAGTCTATCAGCATGGCACATCTTGACTTTGCAATATTTTCCCATTTTTCTTGCAAAAACATTCTAGATTCATCAAATTGTGAGGGCATCCCCTGTGCACAGCCCGCTTCAGGTCACCCCACAGATTTTTAGTTGGATTCAGGTCTCGGCTGGCTAGGTCATTCAAAACATTGATCTTCTTATGGTTAAGCCATTCCTTTGTTGCTTTGGATGTATACTTTGGGTCATCGT
>CM075028.1:7594300-7621462 GCA_037576675.1 Pangasius sanitwongsei
TCCTCATCTGGGTGCAATGGATAGTGCAATTATAAATAAATCCCTTCTATTATTGTGTACTATAAGGACAAATAGTGAAATTGTGCAACCAATAAATTCATCACAGTTTTCACAAGAAGTCCGGCTGGTTAAAATCTATCCACTGTCCACTAATGGAGTCCTGAGTACGAAGCTGCTCGTGGCAACCGCAGCCCCAACTGCATCCATTTGATGACAGCTGTATGATAATTACTTTTGAACATGAGATTGAATGTAATTGTGGTTCGTTCTGAACTCGGACACATCCCCAGTTATAAAAGGTTACACAACCAGGTTATTGTAACTTTTTTATCTTTCCTATTTTTCCCTAAAATGTTTCTGATCATTTTTCCACTTAATTTTTATGTTGTAATTTCACACTGAGGAAGAAGTGGAAAAAGTTCTGACATGATTTATCTTGGTTTCATTTTTTTACTTCACAAAAACCTGCCACTGTAATATAAATACTAAACCTATATAGTATGTATCATATACATCTATAGCTACGCTAAGGTGCAAGAAGTACAGTATACTGTGAAGCAGTTCTATACAGTGTAATGGTTAGGTATACAGTATTATCCACGATGAGGTACTTATTCCCCGATAAAGTAGTCACAGTTGTCGTATTGTGTCCAGTGCAGATAATGCACAGATGTACAATGATGCGTGGATAAAAAGACGGATTAGAGTGCTGAGTTGTACAATCTGATGGCTTCTGGGAGACATGATCTGATAAGAGATGAATGTAAGCATAAAAGTTAGATAGAGATTCCCTCGTGTGTAGCAGCAGGCACTCAGAACACACACGCAGACACACGTTTTCATATTTGATGGCCATTGGTAAAAGGGAACAAAACAATGGCATTTGAACAAGCTACTTGAGCGAGCATGCTCTGGGTTAGAGCATTAATGTCAGCTCTAAGTCAACTGTTGACATTTTGTATTTGTTATTAATACCAGCCAAGCATGGTGGTACAATAGACTGAGCCTTGATAAATGTGCCTCTCCTTGTTGATATATAAATATTTCACAGAGGATTGTGGAGGATCATGAAAAGCTCATGGTGTGTTTATAACAATAATCATAATAAAATACTGACATACATACTGTACTGTACTGCTCTGCATAAAGATACATGAACAGTACAGTACACGCTCATTTATAATTTTTCACTCAGATCAAGCCTAAAGCGTCACCGTGTATGACTTGCCTTACAAACAGCATCATTGCATCATTGTAGAAGCATAAAAGAAACCCAAAATAACTTCATTAGACAGATTAGTTGCTCTGGCGATCAGCTGACAGCTTGTCAGATATTTGTAATTAGAGCAAGAAAGAGAAGAAAGGCTGATGCATAGCATTTGCTGCTTATCCAGCTATTATTACTAGAACTCCTTGTTTTTCTGGTTATCCACTGCTAACACACTGCTGATACTGGATGACTGGATGATGACTGCAAATGTAATAGATGCCATATCTGTATCAGAAGTGTATCACTATCTGTATCTGTTTAGTGCTCAAAATATTCTTATCTGTATGCATATTCAGATTTAAACCTGAAGTGGGTGTGGCCTAAACTGTAAGAGTTTTTTGCTGTTAAATATAAACCATAGCACTCTGCCTGCAGAAATACTAGAAAACGATGGGGGGGAAAAACAAACGTAGAATTGAAATGTAGCACTGTCATTATGGACTGTGAATTCAACCTCAAGTTTATAATTGGTCTCAACTAGAAACTGTTTTTAGCGTTTTTTTGTTTTGTTTTGTTTTTTTAATCCTGCTTGCATAATTATGATTTTGGTTTTGTTTGTACCGTGACAGTTTCTCACAAATTTTACTTGGTCCTATTGCTCAAAGACCAGGAAGTTACTAAAGGTGAAAGAATGAATGCTATAAATGCATCGCACTGAGACTCATATTCTAGTTAATGAAACTGCTTTTTCTTTGTCTCACTCGCTCACGCCTGCATGAAAATAAAATCCTTCTGCTTGTGTGACTTTCTCATTGTGTCCCAAAGGATCCCAGTCCCGATGCACACATCTAGTCTAAATCAGGTTTCTAGCAAGCTTTCTGAAAAGTGATTCATATCTGTATCTGTATTTGTTTAGAACATATTATCTCTTCAATCCAAGTAATGTATTCGTATTCGGTTACATCCTTAATCTGTATGTATCTACATATAAACATTGCTCAAATCTGATCTGAAAAGATTATTGCGCTCACCCAGCTCAGAGGAAATCACACTGTTATCACATTTCAACAATATGGTAGGCCAATAGTTACTAATAAGCTGCTGCTCACATATGCAATAATGCACATATAATCATTATGCTTACTTCTGACACAAGTAGGCATATCGCCACATAGAGTCACACACAGTCTGATACACATCCACTTCACAAATGTCATAACCCCAGACATTTCTATGGCCATGGAAATTTCACTGTGCTCTTTTTTCCTGTCACTCTCTCACCCTTCCAAGCTTTTTTTTTATTTTTAAATAGTATTCATTTATTCCACCAGATTCAAATGAGATGCCTGGTGATCCAGAGAGGCTTAGCAACTCACTTGCTGGGCCTCTTTTATTCTGCCTTGACAAAAGATATCAGATCAAACATAGTGTCGAGGCCCATTTGCTTAGCCCAGGCTCCTTCGTTAAGACTTTGACGCAAGTACCCAGGAAATTAAGAGATGGGGAAATGCTTGTTTGTTGGTGTGTGTGTGTGTGTGTGTGTGGGGTCATACAAATTGCAACTAAAAGCAACTTGACTCCGAAAGCTGGAAACTGGTAATTAGTTTGTGCCTCTGCCCAGAAACCAGATGATCTCAGGACAATTATGTGTGAGTTTAGGTTATGTTGTGGTAATGAGAAATGTATTGTTGGCCAAAACTGTGACTGTGAGTCACATTGAACATTTTTATAGCGTGTACCAAAAGTGACCTAAATGCAACCAACAATATTTAATGCTTTTGCAGCATCGGTTTTGAGTGGTTAGTGATTTGCCAGAGCTCTCCTAAGTCACTAAGCCTGAATCACAAACAATCCTAATGGCTGCTGCAGGCATTTTAATGGTGCTGGCAAGTTCATGTGTTTGATATATTTAATGACAACTTGTAAAAAGATATTGTAATGATTGCAGGAGTATTTTGATGATTGTGATGTTGTAAGGGGACTCACCTCAGCTGTTAAGTAATGAGGTACCGCCAGAGATGACACAAGTTTGCACAACTGTCTGCTAGTTGTCCACATAAAAATTGCAGCTATGCAGCAGAGCTGAACTTCATATATCATCAAACTACATCAAACCATATATGCTCTCTCCAGACTGCTATTAACTACGGTGACCTATAAGTGCATAACACATTAACAAATGCAACCAGCATATCAGAAAACACAACAAAATGAGAAACATGACAGCAAAGTCAAAAACACAACAGCAAAACCGAAAACATGACAGCAAATTCAGAAACACAACAGCAAAGCAAAACCCAAAACACAACAGCAAAACCGAAAACATGACAGCAAATTCAGAAACACAACAGCACAGCAAAACCTAAAACACAACAGCAAATGTTGTACACACAACAGCAGAATGAAAAACACAACAAATTGGGAAACATGACAGCAAAACAAAAAAAAAAAAAAACAAGACAATAAAGCTGAAAACATGACAGAAATTTCAGAAACGCAACAGAAAAGCCAAAAGTGAAAGCACAAAAGTAAAGCCAAATTTGGAAACACAACAGCAAAACAGAAAAGAACACAACAGCAAATTTGGAAACAACAGAAAAAAACAAAAACAAATATATTGTCTTTGAGATGTTTACAAGCTACAAATCCATGGATACACTATTGTTCAGTCTGCTGTATAAGGACAGTACAGCAATACTCTAAATGTACATTAAAATACTAATCGTGTCACATGCTGACTTTTATTTACGAGTATTTAGATGATTGTTTTCATGTATGAAATATCCTTGTCATTTTTTTATGACATCATCAAGCCCAGTTTTATCCTTAGTGTGGGAATTCCTAAGTAAGAATTGCTCTCAACAGTTTGGTCAGTGGGTTTTTCGAAACTTTTAGAGCTACTTTTAACAGGAGAACTGTTATGGGTAAGATCAGATTCTTTGTGAAATCAGTTCTATACCATGCATGAGGTTATGGTCTCATCAAGGTTGAGTTGCAGCTGCTGTTTTGGTAGCTCTGGAATTAATTTCACCAGATTCTGAATGTGAATACATAATGCTTGAAAAAAAAAAACCGGATAATTTGATGTTACTGAGATCTCTATTTAATTCAGGTCTTAAAATTCTGGATATATTATTATTTCTACACAGGAACAACGTATACACTCGACTATAATTTAACTAATGAAGACATACACTTACCAGCCACTTTAAGAGGAATGCCTGTACACCTACTCATTCATGCAATTATCCAATCAGCCCTTCATGTGGCAGCAGTGCAATGCATAACATAGCACAATAATATCACCTTGTCTTTTTACAATCTTCAGCTGTCCAGTTTGGGTGGGCCTCTGATACTGTAGCCTAAGATTTCTGTTCTTGGCTGACAGGAGAGGAACGAGATGTGGTCTTCTGCTGTTGTTGCCCATTTGTCTCAAGGTTTGACATGTTGTGCATTCGGAGACATTTTTCAGCTCCCCATGGCTGTAAAGAGTGCTTATCTGAGCTACTGTAGCCTTCCTTTCACCTTGAACCAGTTTGGCTCCTCTGACCTCTCTTATCAATACGTCATTTCCACTCTCAGAACTGCCACGCACTAGATGTTTTCTGTTTTCTTTTTTGTTTGCTTGTTTGTTTTGGTTTGGTTTGGGGGTTTTTTTTGCACCATTTTGTGTAAACCCTAGAGACTATGAACATCCCAGGAGATCAGCAGTTACTGAATACTCAAACTACTTCTCTGGCACCAACAACCAGGCCATGCTTAAATTCACTGATATTGCATTCTTTCTGATGTTTGAGGTAAAGATTAACTGCGGCTCTTGACCTGTACCTCAGTGCCTTTATGCCCTGCGCTGCTGCCACATGATTAGCTGATTGCAAAATTGCATGAATGTGCACGTGTACATGTGTTCCTATTAAAGTGGCCAGTACGTGTATGTACTGTTACCGATAGATTACAGCACTAAATATTGTTTTTTTTTTTTTTGGTTGTGAAAATACACAAGTGTATCTTGACAGTTGTAATAGAGCATTTTCTCAGGTAATAACACGTGTAACAAAGAGAGAGTAATTACAGTTCTACGCTAATCGTGTGCCACAGTTGGTATGCTAGAATCAGAAAATATTGTGATATTGTGATGACAAAAGAAACAACCAAGGAAAAGTTTGTTTTAATCACATTTCCATAATATCAGTGTATAGACCTCTATATACTAACACAAAGAAAATGTACCGTAACTGTAAATCCAGGATTTAGGTCAAGATTCGTGTTCATTTCCTCTTTCTGCATCCTCTGAACTTTAAGCTTACATTTCCACAACCTGAATTTTCTCAACATGAATTTCTGCTAGTTGAATTTTTTACAAACGCGAATACAATGTTCTATAAGCCTGAATTTCCAAGACTTGAATTTTAAAATGATGAATTAAGACCTCATGACTGAAGCACTTACGTAAAATTAATTAAGACTCAATATGTTCAAATATCGAAGACTGTCAGTCAAAAAAATTCAATAACATCAAACTGTACATTGTTTTTTCTTTCAGGCATAATTAATTTAGGTTCTGGCAAATTTAATTTAATTCCACAGATGGGTTCCTTGCCTCCATGCTAGTATATGGGCCAGATGAGAGGGGTACGTTTGACCCATCACTCATTTGCTATCTGAGATGGCTTTATGACCAATGCAGAATCACTTAGACTTATTGTATCTGTTATGTCATCCAAAGACCTCCTTCCGTTACAAAAATACAGAGTTTATACATCACACAATTGCACAGAATACATTTTCTCCATTTCCATCTAAACTGGAGAAATGGGATTTTCTCTATGCAGCAGGCAGCTTCCCTGCGCTCTCCTGTGTACTGTGATCCCCATATCAATCCATCAATCAGGGCAATACCCTGCTCTGCTTTAGCGGAACCAGACCTTCCTGATACAATTTCCCCAGCACCATAAACACTGGCTCCAGCCAATCATAAACTATTAAATCTGTACATTCACAAGGAAAAAAAAAAAGAAAGAAACTGTTTTTTAAAGAAACCACTTTCTGGTAGCAAAATTACATTATTTATTTTTTTTAAAAAACACTCTAATTTGAATTAGTTTAAATGATGACTTTTTTATTTTTTGTTAAACCCTTTTAACCACTTAAGTGTCAGAAATTGTACATTACAGTAGTTGCATGAAAAAGAAGAAGAAAGGGGGGAAAATGAGAAGACGTGTTGGTGTTTCTAAGCTATTTAGTTCACTAACACTGCCTCAAGTAACTAGCTACTAAATTTATTTATTTATTTATTTATTTATTTATTTTTGATGGAGTGCTAGCTGGGTAGGTTGTTAAATGTGTCTACCTAGTACAAGAGACACGCCTGTTTTAACAAATAATACATCAAATAATACAAAATTTAAAAAAAAATTTTTTTAAAAACTTAAATAATACAAAGTAAAAAAATCATATTGATTAAATTATAGTTATATTATTTTCCATAGAACAAATTTGTATAATAACAGTAATTATCTTGTTTTTTGTTGAGGGTTTTTTTTTTTTTTTTTGCTTTTTTACTGTAATTAACAACTTTATTAGAAATATTATAACTGTAAAATAAAAGACATTTGGAAATTTTGGACAGTTAATTACTGTAAAGTTTGATGGTTGATCTGTCAATTTTGCACATGGTAAATTGCTGTCATTTATCAGTAGCCCTGCTCCCAGACTTTTCACCATTTTTCTGCAATATTTTAACATGTAGCTCCTTTTCTTTTCTGATGAACAGGGTCCCTTATAAACTGCTCAAAAGCCAATTTGTGATTCTGTAATGTTTAGGCAAGAATGATATTCGGGGAAGTTGAACCTAGAAGAGAGGAACCTTTTCATTATCCAGATGCATAGCGAAAGCAAGGGCTTTTGAAGTCTACAGGATTATACTATATTTCTTGAACTCTCTTTTCACTTCATACACACTCACACTGAGTTGAATTGAAGTGACCAGGGATGGTCTTATGAATCAATTAGACCTCTCTTTGCCATGCCTCTGTCTACCTCCTGTATCTATTTATTTGTTTCTTCTGCTTGCCTATCTATTTACGTCTCATTCATTCCAGAGAAATCAGTAATGAACATAGAGATAAATGTCAAAATGCATCTGAATTTCCAGGCGGTCAAACCGACTCAAAATCCCTTTTTAGCTCCAAATATTCAAAATTCCTGTCTGAAGTTCAGAGGCACTAATCTTCTGTATATTATCTTTGTGCATAAAAAAATACTCGACTCTGATGGTACAAATCAAGAATCATGAGCCAATCTTCTGTTGGTTTGTCTGATGCAGAGTTGATTGTCTCCTCTTGTGGGAGATACAATAAACAACTCCTGCATGAGGACTAATGGCTGATTACAACGAAGACGAAAGTATCAAAGTGATGCTGGTTGGAAGTGAAGTAAAAGGCTTGGCAAAAAATAACTACAGTACTGATGCATGCAATCGAGCAAGATGTTGCAAGTTTATTAGGACAAACACTAGAATTATAGGTCAAAAATCCACCACTTTTATCAGCCATCGCTCCTCAGGTATCACCACGTGGGTTGTTTATTGTATCTCTGTAAAATATACAATCACCTTGTTCTCTCCCTTTTTAAAACCAAGAAGTCTTTTTTAGCACATTTTTATTCTCAATTTTTGTCTATTCAATAACAATGGCAAGACACTTTAACCTAGGTGACAGCAAATAGCAGTCCACCGGCCTAATACAGGTCACAATATTATTTGGTCTATCAGTGAAAGCATATTATTTTGCATGACATTGTGTGAGGCGATTTGCATCCCAGACATTCAATACCGTTGAATTTCATGAAATTCACTGCAACCCAAGTTAGATTTAACACATGGATTTATGCCATAAACCAAAGCAAAACAGATATCTATTTGTTGGGACAATCCATTATAACGAATTATAAATTGTCAGGACTACACTTAAAGATTCCAGAAGGAACTCACAAGGGTTCCTTAAAGGGTTTGCATCCTTGGAAGAATCCTTAAAATTTCTATGTAGAACCCAAAACTCTTGTATAAAAGCTTCCAATCAAAACCCATTCTAAAGCTAGACCTTATAACTAGAACTATAAGAACCCTTGACAAACCTTTTTTTTCTGTTCCGGGTTTTGGAGTAAATAGTATAACTGTATCCGATCCATTTATGTACGAGAAAACACTTTAAATTATCTAAAAACACTTATAAATCTTATAAACTGTACTTTCAAGTTAAACTGTGTTAATAGCTCATTGTGGTTAGTGCTTTAACTGTATTAAAATAGGGTATTAAAATATCCCTTGTTTGGGAAGACAGACTCCGTTTACACCTTCTCGTTTAATGCTTCTTACAAATTTGGCTGTATCGTGATAAGCTTTTAATGGCATGTGTTTCATCATAGTCAAATATATCTCAGGTTAGACAGAAGTCAGATTGAAAAGTGATTAATATAATGATTAATAATATGCAAATCAGCTCATAACATCTGACTGCAATGCAATGAATAGTCAAATATTGCAATTTTATGAGCCATTTCCTTCAGCACTCATGGACCACATGGGCATTATGGCATAATCTTTTGTGTATAGGTTTGGTTGTGGCTTGTGTGTGTGCATTTGTGTGCATTTATTTGTCCTGTATAACATTGGGATAAAATGTTATGATCAGTTCAATTTATTATGTCATGGACACAAATTGTGTAACTTAAGCACACACAGTGTAATATGTTGTGTTATTCACTTTCAGAACTTGCTTAAGGTAAAATGGGTTAATTGTATATCAAAATGCCAGTGCCATCCCTCTCACCCTGAGAGCATGGTCAATTTCGCTCTCTTGACTACCGGTCCAATCCCTGTGGCATCATCAGGATTCAAACTGACGATCTCCCAACGATAGGGCTAACATTTTTCCTGTGTCCACAATGATTTAATACAATTGATCTCTGTCTCACTCATTTATAAAATACAATAGTTGTCACAAGATAGATCTTGAGAAACCTAACATCAATATATTAATTTGTAGCCACACTTTCTTAAAATAAAAATAACCACTATGTCATCTCAGTGGCTCAGTACATGGGTGCATTTATACTTTAGTTTTTATGTAGATAATCTGTATCAATATAGATTCCTGATTCGCAAGATGCATGAAACAACCAAGTGTGAACAAAGTTAAGCATGACAAATTGTGTGAGCCACCCAAAGAGCAACATTAGACCCTTTGAAAAATCACCAATCTTACCTACCACCAAACTTACCTACCAAACTTATCAACAAAATTACCAACCCCTGTTTTAACACCAATAAACATAACATTATTAATATCGTCCTTAAAAGTGGGAATATTTGGGAAAAGACATGAAGAAAGAGCACTTTCATCCATGTATCTCATTTTTTTATCCATATCACTTTATAATACCAGAGAAACATTCTTGCATTTTGATTTAGTTCACCAAATCAACATGCTGGGGAAAAATCCTTGGCATTAGAGAGACCTTCCATCTTTGTTTTCACAGATATCATTTTCTTTTTCAAAAGCAGCAACACAATACAAGTCTATTGTACTGCTGCTTTGCTATCTTATCACTGAGGATTTGTGCAGTAGTGGATAAGTCTTGCTCAGCTGCATTGGATTATGCAGACTTCTAATCTCTAGACTGAAGTTCTTGGTCCTCACATGAGTTCAGAGGAGCCAGAACATGTCCTACACTTAGATATCCACACAAAAGCACATCCAGTGCATCTCTAGAGGGTTTTTTTTTGTGCAGATGAAGGGCACCTTAGGGAACATTGTGCACCCTGAACGTGCTCCAGCTGGTTGAATAGGAAAGGATGAGAGGTCGCTTGTGCTCCGATGGAACAGTGTTCTCTGCAGATACTACAATGTTGGTATTTTTGTGCACTGATCAGAAAGAGAAGATTAGGAATAAAATTAATGGGAATATATTTACAATGTATTCGAATATTTTGCTATTATTGTAAATACTTCTAAAAATTCTGTGAAATGATGTCATCCTTATCTCATGCAAAATTCAAACACAACATATAAAATGATATATATCATAATCATATATAAATCATATATAAAAGAACAGTGTCACTGACTGCATACTTGCAGATGATGTAAATCTCTGGGATTTTACAGTGTACAGTATAAAGCCCTTGCTAAAATTGCCCCAGGCTTTCGCACAAAATAAACCTCAGGAGGAAAAATGGAGGAAGAGAGAGTGTCAGTCGCTCCCACTGTGCCAGTGGGGGGCATAAAACATTGCTCCACTGTGCCATACGAGCCACGATAGGGGGTGCCTGGCTGCAAGCGTCTGGATGACAGTCAAACTCCTATGAGCAATGGTCCCAGTGGACCAGAGTGCTATGGAGCAAGAGTCATGTGAATGATGGATTCAAACTCTTATATGACTCAGAAATATATTTTATGGCTGATTTGTTGCAGAGAATATTATGGTGGAAGTTCTGATACTGTACAATAATTCAGTCTCCTTTCAGTGTTCGTTCTCCATATCTACTTGGCCATCATACACGATCTTACACAGTGTAAAAAAAATAATAAAATAGCGCATTGGTTTACAGTAAAATATCTAACATAAATGTCTAGCATTTTAGGGCATGTGAGAATGAGATTCTCTTTGTATCGACATATGCAAATTAGTGGCTCGTTTTTGTTCTCTATTTTATGTGAACACAAACCCTTGCTAAGTTTAACTTTATGTGCTAGTACTAACTTTGATGTAAAGCACTGAAATTCATCTTTGAGTGTGAGTTAATTCAAAGATAGAGCTGGTGGTGGCCCATTGGTTAAGGCTTTGAGCTACAGCTCAGAAGGTTCATTTTCAATTAAAATGTCAGGCAAATGTAGCGGATTGTAACTTATCTTATACTGTATATTTTAGTTTATACTGAATTATATTTACAAGTATTATGTTAAATGCTGCCAGTGAATTACTGTAAAATAATTTGGAAAATTTACAGTATAGTACATATAGTACTTTACAGGTAAAGTATTAAATTTTAATAGTAAAACCTTTACAATATTAGAATGCACATGTGTTACAATGTACACCTGGAGTCTCTCATGTACATCTAGGTTCAAATCAAACTGAAGGCCAGATGCGTGATCCTCTCCACAACAAAACACAGACGCTAGCAAACTGATCTTCCATTGATCTTATCTGTGGTTCCCTGGAGAGCAGCCACAAACTACATGGGCCAAAAACAATCAATGCATCAGTGGTATAAATAGCCTGTGTTTTCCTGCATCTGAAGAAGTGGGTTAATTGTTTATCCATATCAAAATGTCAGTGCCATCCCTACCACCCTGAGAGCATGGTCAATTTCACTGTCTTGATTCCCGGTCCAATCCCTGTGGCATCATTAGGATTCAAACTGAAGATCTCCCAATGATAGGGCTAACATTTTTCCTGTGTCCACAATGATTTAATACAATTGATTTCTCTGTCTCATTTATAAAATACAATAGTTTTAGTGCTGATCTGAACGTTGTTGTTACCCGATCACGGAAAGAAAATTTTGTAGTTAAAGTAGCTAGCTAGCTGACTTAGTTACGAACAGACTCAAGTCACTCATTTCTCTTTTACTGAATGCTTTGTCTTTAACTTTCCAAAGTGTTAAAAGGGTTAAAAGTTCCCTTATAGAAAGAATTTATCCTAGCTAACTTTTAGCTAGTACAATGTCTAGCTCTAATATAGTGTCTATGGACCTTCATTTTGGCTAGCTAGCTGTAACAGCTAGTTACAGGACTCCTATAGTTAAACTTGTGCTTAATTGTAAAAACCAGTTTGTTACTAATCGTAGCTTCTATTTTTAAGTCCCTTAAATCTTATGTTAATCCATTTTTAATATAATATTTAATATATGAGTTTAGTGGTATGCATTGATTTGAAAAGTGTGGCTCAAATTAAGTGGCTCGAACAATGTACTGTAGCTTCTGAAACAGGTTATGCTGGTTATCCATATGTCTTCTGTGGACACTGAAAGAAGTTTTTGTGCTTTAACAAGGCTCAAAACAGGTTCTAAGAAGTCTCAAAACATTCACCCTTTCATCCAGAGATTACAAGTTCCAATCTTGAAGATGCCACAGACACCTGTGGCCAGGAGTGCTCTCTGAGTGGGAGGGATGGCATACACTCTCTCCCCTGTCAATCATAGCAACACTTGCCAATCGTGGGTGTCTATGAGCTCATGCATGCAGAAGAGGACACATAGCGCTGTCCTGCAAATGTGTTATGCCGCCCTGTGATGCTGCAGTTGGCTGGATTCAAGTGTCTCAGAGGAAGCATGTGTTAGCCTTCACCTTCCCCAGTTGGTTGCTGTCATATACTGCTTTGTTAGGGGAGAGTTGGCTGGCGAGTGGGAATTGGCCAATTAGGGGAACATGAGGGGAAAACACCAGTTTTATACAATTTGACTGATTTTACCGCTGCAGATAAAAGACACTCAGTGTCTAAAATTTTTTGTTGAAATCTTAGTGTGACCAACAAGTTCTATGAGGCAATCTTTGAGACATTCTATGGGCAGTGGTTGCTCAGTGGTTAAGCTGTTGGTAAGCGACTACAGACAATTGTAAGCGACTACAGACAATTGAGTTCAAGTCCTAGCACTGCCAAGCTACCCCCTGCAAAATATCCTTAGCTCATTAAGGTAACATTGAAGAATCTTTAATACCCCCTTTTCTGCATGACCCTGGATCTCACTGATCGATCACATAAGCAGAACACTGTAATTGTCTGCAGTCACAGGTCTATCATTAGTAGATCTTCATCATATATTCAGACATGGTGAACACATTATCACACTGTCTTTTATAAAATTTTCAAAATTATCCATATAGGCTTAGGGTAACCTCCGTTTCATGTGCCCCTACCAGTTTTCAAAATACACCTATGCCCATGAAACTAAGCATGTCAAAAAGAAAGGCAGATGCACTCCCTTCATGTGTCTGCACAAGCCCAAAGTGTAGAGTACAGGGACAGAGTTATGGCAAATTGAAATAAGATCTACATCCTTGCTAGAAAGCATTATGATCTAATGTAATTTGCTTCTATCAAAGGGCAAACATGGCAACTATGTCAGTAATGTAACATGATTTGGTATGTTCAAATGTACTTTCATTTGCTGTGTTGCAAATCACTTTAACTACGTTGTTCTCACAGCCAAGGCAAATCTGTTCCGAGTGAAAGATCAGCTCCATGGCTACACAATCCCTTGTGCTGCAAGTAGCCACTTATGTGATATAGGTGATATGCCCTTCTACTGTATGTCATGGGAGGAAAGTCAACAAGGGTATTTCAGTGCTTGCTTAAGTGACAAAGTTGTTCTCCAGCATTCCTTCCAGCTAGCACTGTAGCCTCGCAGTCATACTAATAACATATGTGACTCGTGAGCTGGGATGAAATTACCCACTTTGAAGAGAGAAGTAGTTTTCTACACCACAGAGCCCGGCAGTAGTCACCTCAGCAGGTTGCTTCACTATGATGGTGTGCAGTAGGGCAAACCGACCATCATCGCCACTGGTGATGAGATTACCATCATTAACACCACTTACTGGACAAGTTATAGACAGGTGAATTAGCTTTAACTCAAGCTATGTTTCCTTCTCTCTCTCTCTCTCATACCTCTCTACCACACACTCTGAGCTCTGTGCTTTAGGTTACTTATTGCACACCAGACTAAGAAGAACCAAAGCAGCTAATTTTTATGGCAAAATAAAGTCTTGAAAAAATACTGTAGCAGAGCAGATAAACAGAAGAAAAGAAACTGAACATAGTTCAGCAACTCTAGAGTTCTAAACATTGAACCAGCCCGATTCTGTATTCTGATCCTCTGTTGTGGCTTGTTTCAGCCAATCACATGCATTTATTTAGCTGAAGGCAACTCATCAGACCAGAGAATAGCTACAGGGCTAGAGAGACTGGTCTGAAGGGGGAGAGATTTCACAGACTTTTGTCGAATTTATTTTCAGTTTCTAGTCTGATTGGTGACAACAAAAAAGTAGACAAAAAAAAATACAGAATGTTTAAAGATGAACTTACAGAGAAAGAACATCAGATTAGTAAGCAAGTAAGGCCCATTCTTGCATAAATGGTACTTTAAACTGTGTTTTTCCATTCCAGTCAATATAATATATATATATATATATATATATATATATATATATATATATATATATATATATATATATATATATATAAAAAAGAAAGTGCTATATGTAAGAAATATGTAAGAAAGTGTCACTACGTATGGCACACATACATATACAACAGATTTCCAGTCAGCTCTTCAGTGTATTTGCCCATAGCTATGCTGTGGTTGGATGACTGTGCAGTTAGGAATATGAGTAACCTTGTTAAACAGTGTGGAATGAATGTAAGGTGTGAAATCTTTCTTTACCCAAGAAGTGAGTCTCCTGCTGAATGCCTGGCAGCTAGTGAAATATCTGTAGACATAAAAGCTGCACTAGAAGCTTGTAATACAGTCACCCTGTTAAATATTAGGCACATTGTTTGATTAAAAAGTTTTTTTTTTTTTTCACATTTTCCTAGAAGATCTGTACACCTGAGGCTTAATTGTGCATTCAGGATGCAGTGATTGTTTTCACCACCTTCTATTATTCTTTCACTCCTTTCTAGTTTGGCTTTTAAGAATTAAAATGATGTTGAAGATATCTAAATTGTTTCAATAATTAATTAATTCAGTCCCTCAAATCCGCCTTATTTGTTGTTATTCAACCTGATTTAATGCCAATTTACTGTATATTATGGTTGTGAAGTGAACATGCCATCTATTTGGATTATATTTTCTACATGATTTTGAATTTAATTAGTTTCACATATCCTTTTTGTTCCAGAAAATTCCTTCAAATGTGTTACAACTAATCTTCAGAACTTTTTAAAAGCTGAAATCTACCAAAATCTCAAAACAACAAAATAAGGTATGTCATTCACACAGGCTGGGATTCACTGCAAATTTGACTGCTAAACCCTGGTGTGTCATGCTCCTTTGTTGGCTGTGGGAGAAGGTGACTTAAGATTGACGTCAAACTCACCGTGGCTGATTAATTTTCTGTACTCAAGCCTGTTTTAATGCACAGGCTTACCAGGGTTTAAGTGTCTGTGCTCCACACAGAGAAAGGGCCTCAAGATGAGAATTTGAGCAAAATCACTGCCTGTCTGTAAGTACAGCTAGTTGGTGTCTTTCTGATTGCCTTGAGCTAAGAATGGAGGTGTCTTAAAGAGGACAGGGGAGGGGTGTATGTATGCTGTCTGTCTATCATGTGCACCAAGAGTGCTAATGATCAAGCTCAAAATAGCTAACTTACCCAATAAATCCAAAAAGCACAGTCTGTCCACTACACCACAGAAGAGTGCAAACTACAAAAATGAGAAGACACTGAATATTTATCTTCATTAAATACTTTATGCTGTCAGGGTCACTATGGTACTGGAGCCTATCCTAGGAGCACTGCATAAACACATTGGATTGGACACCACTCAGGGGTTTTATCCCGTTTTATATCTTATTTTGAGCTTAATTTAGGCTCAACAATCTTTGTAAGCAAGCATGATATGGAATGATCTATTAAAAATATTCCTGCTATTACTTTCCTTCGAGCTGCGTTCACAGGACTATCTAAGCCCTTCCCGATGAATGGCATAAATCTTCATAAACATAAGTCTTATACCAACAGGCATCACCTGTCATAAAAACGGCATTTGTCAATTTTCATGTCAAGTTGATATAACACCTACAGACAGGTGACAAATTAAAGAAAAACCAACATGAAGTGTCTTAGTAAGGTGTTAGGCCATCACGAGCTGCCAGAACAACTTCAGTACACCTTGGCTTATTCTTTAAATCATACACACCATATGAATCTCCAATGATTGACAGTTCCCTAGGTGTTTTGATCTTGTATCTTAATATTAATATTGGTCACTGCTAAAAACCTTCACAATATGTCACAGTGTTATATAGTAGGGTTGTAAGTTGATAATGCCATGATAAGTACAGGAGATGCTGCAGAGCAATTTTATGAAATGCTCACCTTTTTTTATAATTTTCTGATTAACCTCAGTTGGCAAGCTACATCACAATATCACCATTATGTGCATAAGTACACTTATTTGTCAGTTTTTATAACATTCTAATAGAAGCCTGGAAAGCGTCAACTTCATGTTAACAAAAATGTCAGCTGGCTGGTGTTCAAATTAATGAAATTCTGATGAAATGCCCATAGGAATACGCCTTTAAAGATGTTTATGTAGGTTTGTCAGTTGTCATGCAGGGCTTATGTAGGCGTCATGTAGTCTTATGAACACTGCTTTCACAAATGCTTCTGAAATTTTACTGATGTTTATAATAGGGTTAATTAAATGAGGCAATCAGTAGTGAACACTTTTTCTCTTTTTTTTCTTTATTCATCAAATTTAAAACAAGGTGTTAGAATTTTAGTCACATGGTCAGGTACAGGGATACCTTGGAAACTGTTTGGCCATAATGTCATAATGCGGGCCAGGCTCGTACTGTCTCCTTGGTGACACGCACTCAAAGGAAATGCTATCCCATATCATGGAGTGCCGACCTTCATCTTCAGCTAATGAAATAATGCAACTTGCACTCAGTAGCAGGGGATCAATTTATGTGTTGTGTCAAATCATCTGGGTCCATTTTTTAATGTCTGGTAGCAGTAAGCCAAGGTGGTTAAGGTTAAAAGACAAGTCAAGTCGCCTTGACATACTGCTTCATGTCTTGCTTCGACGGTAAATAATGCATGTGGCAGTGCTTATATGGTTCTGCATTGGTGTAAGTAAGTGTGTCTACCTGTCGCCACTGACATGAGTGTGTATGAATGTGTATGTGTTTTTTGCAGATCCTCTCTGCAGCAGCAGTCAGGCTCTGGGATATTGACCTTGGTGTGCCTGTGTGTTCCTCACTGGAAGGCTGCTGCAGCCCATGGTGGCGTTTTTTTCTTTTTTTTTTTTTTTTTTTATGAATGAGCAAACATGCTCTGCATTTTAATGCTGCCACAGAGACCTGACCCGGCACAGAGCTCCTCCTCCTCGTGAGGTAGTCTGCAGCTTTGTCTTAATGAAGAGACAGGCGGAGGACTGTGAGATGGCCCACCCCCTCATGCACAACCCATCCAATCAGCATGTCAGCCTATAACAAAGGTGGTAATGGCATGAGCTTATCTAGAAACTGGAGCACATGTGTATGGCTTCTTTATGTTAAAAAAAAAAAAAAAAATGAGTGCACCTGCTGTGTGTCATGTGCAGACACACATGTAGTTGTGTAACACATCCCTATGGCTACAGCTATTGTAATTATGATTATCACTACAATTACATCACTCTTGATGGATTCAGTAGCATTAGAATTGCATTAGAAGTGCAAATTCTAAATCTCAGAGGTTTGGTTTAATGTGTCTATATGACCTCTTGTAAAAAAAAAAAAATCACTGTACCAGCTGTCATACCTAAGTTCTGTGCTAAGTTCACATTTAAGGCACAGTATAAAATTTGCATATGGCTACTATTGTCCCAAGTGAATACAATAATTACTACAACCACTATTTTAGCCGCTAAAACACCAACAACACCTATATCTGTTACTTTTCCTAATAATTACTACATTTTATTAGTGTAATGTAAGCAGTAGTGTGCATAACCATGCTCAGTACTGCAGTAATGTTTTGAAGTATTATCATATCATCCTATAAGGCAGAGATCATTTATGACACATTCGTCAATATAACCATTGTTCAAGTTACACTAGTTCTTTATGAACTCTAGGAGCTCTCGATTTAGTCATTGGGAGACAAGTATCCCAACAACAACCCCTTTCCAAACCCACCCCAGCTAAGCGGGATGCAGTGTCCGTCATTAGAATGATTAAAAGGTCATCAGATTATACCACCACTCTATTGTTTGTCAGTTATTCAGTATAGTTGCTGAATTTTCCTTCATTTTAATACAAATTCTAGCCAACACAGACATTCTCTCTGGATCCACCAAACATCCCATGCATGCCAACTGACTTGTTTCAACAGCTTGTTCCCCATTACATGTCATTACATGTCTTGCACAAATGCAAGGTTCTTCTGAATTGATTAACAAAAAGTGAAAAGCTTAGTTGTTTATATAATTATCAAGTTATTTATTGAGTGCCGGCTCCATGTTCTCCATGCTCTGGTTTGCTTTTCTCCGTTGCCATTATTTCTTTATTTTGTCTAATGTGTGAGTTTTACGAGTACATTTTCAGTTGTATGCACCCCTCAACCAAGGTTTATTTTTATTTATTTATTTTTATTTTTTTTTGCTTTTTGGTTCATTCGTTTATGTACATTGTGAAACTAAACCTAACCAAAATAATTCAGACTCGCACTAATAGGTGTGAATGCACCTTTATATGTAACATTTCTACCTGTCACCTGATTTATTTGAGTTCAAATGTTAGCGCTGTTTTATAAAAATGTTTTTTGACTATTGAAAACTATGACATCACCTCTAAAAATATGGCTCCTTAACATTAGATCCAAGAAGACAAAAGGTAAACTGTATTCCAAGCCAGTTTGGGTTAATGTGGCTTTGCAGGGTCTATCTGAATTATTGAGTGCTGGTGTCTCATGACAGCTTCATCCCAGTATGTTTGATGAGCCTGAGGCTTTTACTGCAAAGCCTTAATATGAAAACTCAACAAAATGATGTAATGTTTGACTGCGAGCATAGTAAACATTGGGCATAGAAAGCATTTACCTGTCCTCAAGATGGAAAATAGGCTCAGTCATGTAGTGCAGGATTGTAATGGGATTCTGACTTAAGCAAGAGCATAGCTATGCAAAACTGAGGATATTTTGCATGATAGCATGAGTCAATATGATTTATACAATACTGTTAACCTTTAATGGCTGTATGCTTGGATTTTATTTGGCCTAATTTGTTAGTCACTTTGGATAAAAGCATCTGACAACTGAATAACTGTAAATGTATTTCTTATTTCTGCCACTCTGAATCACTTGAATTTGTATTTCAGAACCTGCTCTGCACTTTATATAATAGCTGGTATGGATGCCATGGTAAGGACACAGTTATGTAAAGTCTTGGCATTATTAGATTATAGCTCAGGCCAAGGTTCGGACCTTAAGTTGTTTTTTTTTTTTTAAATCACACTGGTGTAGCCTTTGGATGAACATGTTGTGTCATCTTCTGAAAGGCTTAAAATATCTTAAATTCAAATAACAAGATAGGAGATGGAGAACAAATTAAAAAAAAACAAAAAAACAGAAAGATGGAAAAGAAGCAAATAATAAAATAATTAAACACATAAAATGTTTCCACAGACCTATCTTAATGGGAGTTTTCCAACTTTAACTTTTCAGAAATTTTAGACAACCTAAAATTACCTTACCTTAGACTATTAGAATTACTAGAATACTGGGGCTCCACTTAGGGCAATTTCAAGTTATGAGTTGTTTAAAGAGTGGCACAGTAGTGTAGCAGGTAGCATTGCTGCCTCACAGCTCCAGGGCTCGATCCTGAGTTTGGGTTACTGTCTGTGTTGAGTTTCTGTGTATGTTCTCCTCAAGTCCACATGGACTTCATTCAGGTTCTCCAGGTTTCTCCCACTTCCCAAAAACATGCCAGCAGCTGGGTTAACTGCTAAATTTACTATAGGTGTGAAAGAGTGTGTGGCTGTGTGTGCATGGTGCCCTGCAACGGACTGGCGTCCCATCCAGGGTATAATCACGCCTCATGCCTAGTGTTCCTGGGATGGGCTTCGGCTCCACCATGACCCTGACCAGGATAAAGTTTTTTAGACTGATAGTACTCTTAGTCTGTGACCTAATGAACCAGTATCAGGATGAATACTGGATAAGGGTGTCTGCCAAATGCCATAAATGTAAATAAAGCAGTTACTAAAAGTGACTGTATTAAGTATTAATTGGTTAATTGGTAGAAAACATGGATATCTGATACAAAAGCAGAAGAAATATTTGCAGCCCAATTTGATAGGAAGCATCCTGACTTGAGACATGCATGTGGAGCTCTTCAAGAAAGTATTAGCAAAGTCAGAGAAACCCTAAAAGTCAAGGTGTTAGCTAAAAATGGCACACCATTAAGTGAAAACATGTCTGTCTGTATCCTCTGCTCATTCTCTGAGTTTTTTCCCTGTAAGCAGTTGCTCCTGGTGGAGTGCACGTTCAAGTGTCTGTTCCCTATTTTTAACCCCCTACCCAGCTACAGCAAGCAAACACACACAAACACACACAAAGTGACAGTTCCTGCCAGTAGCTAGTCATGGAGCTGAGACAGTGGCAGATTAAATCAACCTGAGGGCTGATCCGCTGTCACAGTGATTACCCATTCTCTCTGTATCTCTCTTTCTCGCTCTCTTTCTCTGTCGTCCGCTTAATCATAGCTGTGACTGGCTATCTCCTGCAGCTTCCTGCCAGAAGCTCAGATTGACTCCTGCCACCTTCATCCATATCACTGACTCCATTGAAATTCATTCAACAGAAATGTTGTACAAGTGTGTGGAAAATGAACTTGGCATTTTTGCCATTACTTGAGGAAACAACTTGATAAGAAGAAACAACCCTACTGTTTACCTTTATGAACTCACCTTGGTGTTCTCCAACACCAAACACATCTATGTGCGGTATTTACCTTCAATGTCAATATCAAGATCTTCAAAAATGGTGATAGTTATTCTTTAACATCTATGTCCTACGTTTATGCTTTTAGTTACTGTCATTAACTGAATTCTACATAACTTACTGCTGGCATTTAACACTGTGTTATATAGATTCTCAGGGGAAAAAAAGGGCTACCAAATTGTACCTTTCCTTGTGCTGTTACTCTGTATATTTCTACTGTTACTCAGAATAAAGAAACTCAGAATAACCAACATCCCACTGAAAAAAATACACTGAAGTGCCAGTGCTGGAAATGCAACCAGTAACAATTTGTGGAATTCAGCAACAAAATGTTCATTAAGGCAGAATGGCATCATGCAAGGATAGCAGAATGCAAGAAGAAGTTTAACATTTATGGCTTTTAATGTGTGTTTCGACCTTAAAAAAAAAGGCATTACCTTATGTAGAAAGCATTGTTGTTTAATATCACTACACATTTCCACAACAATGTAAACCATGTTTCTTTGGATATCAATGAGCAGTACCATTTCTACTGTCATTTTTATGGTCTACACACACTGAAAAGTTGTGTGGTTAGAAACGGAAAACATTCGTTATACACCTTCTTTTGGAAAGTAGCTGACTGCTTCAGTTAAAATTCAGCTTCTAACTGGGGTAATGCCGGACTGGATCCGAGTCATGAAATAATATAAAATATTATAGACAAGGTTTTCCAGTGGAATGCTGAACTGTCCTTTTTAAATAGCCTAAGGCATGTCAAAATGCCATGTCTTGGCAAAACAATTGCGTGAGCCCTATAAGAAATTGAAAACTGTGGTCTGACCACCAGTTTATGACTTTTTATCAAGAGGCTTTCATGTCTCTCCATTTACATGGCACAGCATTAAACAAAGGTTAAGATTCTATCTGGTTGTAAAGATTAGCCTAGGCCTATCTATTCTCATGGTGTTGGAACAAAAGTTTGAGACTGTCATATTCATGTTTGGATGTTTCAGTAACAGGCAGCTGTATGTGTTGGCATTGAGCATATCTAGCGTAACTCACCCAGATGAGCACACAAAGCCCTGAATCCATAGAAACATTCAGAAAAATAGTTTACATTTAGTAAAACCTTAGTATTTGGCTTACAATGGTTATAAAAAGGTTTCTGTGACTTTTTTCCAATATCAATGTGAAATTACAACATATGAAAATAAGTGAAAAACAATCAAAAATATTTTAGGGAAAAATATGAAAAATAAAAAAGTTACAGTAACCTGGTTGCATAAGTGTGCACACCTTTTATAACTGGGGATGTGGCTGTGTTCAGAATGAACCAATCACATTCAATCTCATGTTCATAAGTAATTATCATATAGTTGTCATCAATGAAATTATTCTGATTTACTCCAAATAAAGACCAGCTGTTTCTATATGATTTTCTTCACATCTTCTTGGTTTCATCTGACTGCTAAAGCCATGGTCCACAAAGAGATTACAAAGCATGTATGGTATCTCACTTGTTGAAAGATACCAACCAGGAGAGGGGTATAAAAGAATTTCCAAAACATTAGATGTACCATGGAACACTGTGAAGGCCGTCAGCAGCAAGTGGAGAAAATGGGGTACCACAGTAACCAAGAACAGGACATTCCTCCAAAATTTACAAAAAGACAAGATAAAAACTTACCAGAGAGGCTGCCAGGAGACCTACAGCAACATTAAAGGAGCTACAGGAATACTGACAAGTACTGATTACTCTCTGCATGTGACAACAATCTCTCGTAGTCTTCACATGTCTGGGCTATGGGGTCCGGTGGCTAGACAGAAGCCCTTTCTCACAAAAAACATCCAAGCTCAACTAAATCACCCCAAACCATGTGGCAAAATGTGTTATCGTCTGATGAGACCAATTCCAAAAGGTATAATAATCCCATAATTCCAAAAGATATGTTTGGCGCAAAAAAAGCACATCACCAAAAGAACATCATACCCATGGTGAAGCATGGTGGTGACAGCATCATGCTTTAGGGCTGCTTTACTTCAACCAGAACTGGGGCTTTTTTCAAGGTGGATTGAATCATGAATAGCTACAAATACCAGTCGATTTTAGTGTAAAACCTTCAGGTGTCTGCTAGTAAGCTGACGATGTAAAGGAATTTCACCTTTCAGCATGAGTATACATCCAAATTAATAAAGGAATGGCTTAACTAAAAGAAGATCAAAGTGGTAGCTCAGTGGTTAAGATGTTAAACACCTGATCAGAAGGTTGTGAGTTCAAATCCCAGCACCACCAAGCTGTCACTACTGGGCCCTTGAACAAGGCCTTTCACCCTCAACTGCTCAGTTGTATAAATGAGATAATTGTAAGTTGCTCTGGATAAGGGTGTCTGCCAAATGCCATAAATGTAAATGTTTTGAATGACCTAGCCAGAGCCCAGACCTGAATCTAACTAAAAATCTGTGGGGTGACCTGAAGTGGGCTGTGCACAGGGGATGCCCTCACAATTTGATGGATCTAGAATGTTTTTGCAAGAAAGAATGGGAAAATATTGCAAAGTCAAGTGCCATGCTGATAGACTCTTACCCAAAACGACTGTGTAATAAAATCAAAAGGTGCTTCAACAAAGTATTAGTTTAGGGGTGTGCACACTTATGCAACTAGGTTACTGTAAATTTTTTATTTTTCCTTTTTTCCCTAAAAACATTTCTGATTGTTTTTCACTTTATTTGTATACTTTCACATTAAAGATGGGAAAGGATCTGACATGATTTATCTTAGTTTCATTCTTTTACTTCACAGAAACCTGCCATTTTAATGGGGCTGTGTAGATTTTTTATATCCACTGTAATAGAAAGAGTCATCCATGTTACCCTTGTAAACTATGTAATATGCACAATGTGTTTTTTGTAATGCACAGCATCCTGCATTCATTCATCTTCACTAACTGCTTTGTCGTGGTCAGGGCTACAGTGGATCCAGAGCCTATATGAGGAACACACGGTATGAGGTAAGGTGGGAATATACCCCAGATGGGATGCCAGTCCATCAACATCCGGCATGCCAAGACAAAATCTTATTCTGTTTTGCATACTCTGAAAAATCTAATGGTTTCAGGCAGCCACAAGAGACCTCATGCACGACAAAGCATGGCATGCAATCAGTGTTCCAATTTATCCCAAAGGTGTTCAGTGGGGATGAGGTCAGGGCTCTGTGCAGGCCACTCGAGTTCTTCCACTCCAAACTTGGCAAACCATGTCTTCAAGGCTCTCGCTTTGTGCACAGGGGCATCGTCATGCTGGAACAAGTTTGAGCCCCTTAGGTCTACTGAAGAGAAATCATAATGCAACAGCATACAAAGACATTCTAGACAATTATGTGCTTTGGAGTAACAGTTTGGGGAAGAACCACATATGGGTGCAATAGTCAGGTGTCCACATTCTTTTGGCCATATATTGTAATTATTAATGCAGCTAATCAATGATATTAATAAACCTAAATCTAACCCTAACCTTAACCTCAGCAACTAAAAGGAAACATCTTCTTAGTTTTTTTTTTTTTTTAAATTAATTTAAACATTTTTCTTCATGGGGACAAGCCAAATGTCCCCACAAGGTCAAAACTGTCAAAATATTCCTGTCCTTGTGGGGACATGTGGTCCCGTCCCCCCAAAATGTAGAAACATGCCAACACGCACACACTCTCTCACACATACACGAAGGCCGTTTTGTTTTCATTAAAAGGCAACACTGCTTCTAGAGCTAGGATGATAGCCTACAATTAGACTAAGCTAAGTTGTTGCCATTAACCTAATGATGTCTTAAATCTCGAGCTGATAGTAAACATAGATTAAATGTTTACGCTCCATCATATGCACACATACTATCGTGTAATGTCAGGACCATGGACAGTGAATATCTCTCTCTCTCTCCACACACACACACACACACACACACACACAATTGCCCAAGAATTTCTTCCTCATCAAACGGTCCAGTGACAGAGTGCAACACGTCAACCACTCATTCAGCATTTTACCTACTTCATTTAAAAGGCGCCTCGCGCTGCGTCTCTCAGTAGCAGTAAATGTTTGACTATTAGTACTGACACTCAGCAACAACAGCGAGAACACAGCGCGATTGTTCCCTTATCAGCGCAGCCATCTTCGGCCTCGGGTTTTGCCTCACCGCTTATGGTGACACTGTTAGCTATTTAACCTTAACGTTGAGTTTTATGTGCGGTTAAGAGGCGCGCGTGTGGAGTGAGTGATGTGCAAACAAAGGCCAAATGGGGAGGGGAAGCTCTTCTAGCAGATTAGCCGCGGGGAAGCACCGGTGCCCTATTTAGTGTTATTGAAATGTACTCAAACGTGGAGTGTTGCGGATGTGAGCGAACACCTGGCGAGTAAAGAAAAAAAAAAAAAGAAACGTACAGGCTGGAAGAGAGCGCACGCGCACGCACACGCACACACAGGCACACACGCAAACACACACACTGACTAAAAGATCTGCTTTGAAGCTGCTGGCGCACTGACACAGTAACCTTGTCCGGCTGCAACCTGATGCTCTAGACCATTGTGTTGTTGCCCTGCTATGTGCACTGTGAATGCAACAGGCAAAGAGAACTAAAACAGAAAAATGCTCGGTGCAGGGTAGGCCTGTACAATATGCAGCTCTTCTTTTATCCTGAAATGAAGCAGATATTACGCATAGACACACCACATTAGTGCACTGGTTTAGAAAAGCAAATCATTGTCACAGGTACTTTTTTGCCTACCAAAAGGCACCCCGATGAAACCGTCGTCAGTTACCATGACGACCAGAGGAAAACCCGACTAAAAACGAAGAAACTGTACCATGTGCGGCCCCCCTACCTTGCACTCATCCATGCACGTTCGCACCGAGTACGCGTCCGTCTCGTAGCGCTCGGTCATGCTCTCGAACTCCTCGTATTTCTCCTGAGCGTGCAGGTCATAGCGCTGGTACGCCTGCACGCACAGGCTACACCTGGACGGGTCGCCGCTCGCGAGCGCATCCACGCTGCAGTTCAAGTTGTCCGGATTCGTCAAGCCGTACAGCAAATCCATTAGCGAGTAGGCGTTGCAAAACGAGAGGTACAAGTCGCCCGGGTTCACGTCTGGCCCCGAGAGGCCCGCACACAGGTGGTCCGCGTCGGCGAACGTGAAGCAGCTCCTAGACGCGCCGCCCGCGCGGCACGTTTCCAGTCTCCACTCCGGTTGACTAGTGTTTCCAACGGAAATGGCGTCTCGAGCGATCCTGGCCGGCTCCTCGTCTCGGCTCTTGGTGAGCTTGGCCTCAGCGCAGAAGCGCGGCCGGTCAGAGAGCAGCGCGGCAAAGACGACGAGCGACGCCAAGGAGAGCCGCCATCGTTGCGCCCGCTCGGAGTCTGCGGACTGCTGCTCGTTCTCGCGCGGTGCAAGCCGGTGCGTTAAGCCGTCATCTCTCTGCCGAGACTTGCGAGCGCCGCTGGTCATATTTCGGACAAGCGCAGCACCGGCCGACTCCACCGTGGCGGCTTCTTTTCTGCCACTATAGTCATTTGACGTTGAGATCCGCCTCGCGCGTCCGTTTTTTCCCCTTTCGATACCTTCACTTCCCCTCCGTGACACTGAACGGCGGCTTCCCTCCGCGATGATCGGCGATAATCAGTTAGTCCATTTGGGGGACGATGGGATTTTTATTACTGCGTGCATCGTCGAAGGCCCGCTCGAGAGGGCGAGAAAGAACAAGAAGTAGAAGAAGAAGAAGAGGCGGTCGCGTGCGCAGCAACATGGTCTCCTCGTTCTTCGTTGTTCGTCACGCGCTCCGCTCTTGCGCTTGGCGCAGAGCCGCCGCGGTGCGCTCGGGCCGCTGGCTCCGGTTCCGGGGTTTCTGGCTGGAAGCGCAGGGACTCGATCCGGCGCTTCCGCGTCTGCACGAGGTGGCCTCTTCCCCCTCGACGTCCGCCGCGCTCATCTTGCTCTGACGTTTACGTCGCGCGCCGCCGTCGCCGCGCGCTTCCGAATGCTTCTAGAGAGCGCGAGCGTTTTACGTCATCCGCAGCGCTTTGAGCTGGTACGAGACACAGCTGAAAAACCGGGCGTCGAATTAACACATCTACAGGGTTGAATCAACACCTTAGCGTTTGTATGAGTACAAGTAGCCCCAAAAGATCACTGTAAGGGTTCATTCAACACTGAAAGTACATTCCACTATGTAGGTGTTCATTCAGCACTAGGTATACATGCAACACTGTAGGTG
>CM075028.1:7632248-7650038 GCA_037576675.1 Pangasius sanitwongsei
ATATATATATATATATATATATATATATATATATATATATAGATAGAGAGATAGATAGATAGATAGGGGTACGGTGGCTTGGTGGTTAGCACATTTGCTTTGCACCTCTGGGGTTGGGCAAACATGGTCAGGGATAGAGGTTTGAATCCTGCCTCCACCCTGCGTGCACAGAGCTTGCATGTTCTCCTTAAGCTTCGGGGGTGTACTCCGGTTTCCTCCCCCAGTCTAAAGACATGTGATGGCATGATGTTTCTATTTCAGCTCTTGTAATGTACAACAATTCTCTTGTACCTGCTTAGAGCCTTTCCTAGCTTTGACCTCATTTCAATAGTTCAGCAAGAAGTAATAAGAACTGATCTCAATTTATACTAGCATCCTATTACACTCACACTTTTGTATTAAGCAGACCAGGTGTCTGCCACCAGGGATCCACCACATCCATATACAATAACAGAGCCATTACAAAGCTGTCACTGAATGGAAGTCCAATGGCCTGATGCAATAATAGCAATAAAAGCTGCATTTGGCAGGAGGCAGAGCTGAGAGGAGCCAGTTGGACCAGAGCTGCGATGTAGATCTGCATGCCAATCTGCAGCCATGTACACCACTTTATTCTGCAGTAATCCTGAAAGGATGTGAAATGGGACATAATGACTAATTGATGCCATGCAGGTGCTGTAGCTTGAATTATCTTTTACAACTAGACAGCAACTCGCATACATATACAGTATGTGTGCATGTAGGTATTGTCATTTCTATTTAGTTTCCTTAATGGATTGTTTTGGAAATGTTTAGGAGCTAGTTTTCTCAGAGAACCTCAAATTCTCCCATTGATTAAACCAAGACCAAAACTAACAGAACATCTTCATAATTGTATGCTTTTTACTTGAAGATTTTGTTCATGAATGAACCTTAAAGTATAGGAATGGAGGGTTAATTGCACAAAAGCAGTAGGTGGACTCATCTCAAGTAAATAAATGTTCATTTGCAAGGCAAATACAGTCATTATTAGTAAGTGTATCCACGTGGGGTGCCTCATTGCTGTCAGAGGCATGCTGCCATTTCCCAGCAATTAATTCCTGGCGAGGCCTGGAGCGATAGAACATATCTCTTCTGTCTGCTTAGGAGATATGTCCAATTATCACTGCTAACTGATTAAGATTTCCATGATTGACAGAAATTAGTGACAAGCCTGAAATTGTTTTTCCATACTAAACTCCAACTCCTATGAGAAAGGCTTAGCTTTTGATCGAAATGTGTATTTATTTAGCATTTTGGTGATGACACTTCTGGTAATTGTGTTCCTTAAAAGCTTCTTTTAAGTAAAAAAAAAAAAAATCCATTCTCACTTTGAAAGAACCAACAAAGTGCTCCCTCTACAGATCATGATTCTAATCTCAATCACTAATTTGTCATCCAAAACTATAAAAGGTTTTTTGCATTGATCTAGGATCTGTATTTATTTTCCACACCCTAATCTTATTTCTAATAAGACAAACCATAATACAGGTCACAGAACAGCCAAAGGCTACATGTAGCAGCACAGTAAAAATGGCAGTGAAGAATGGTGCAATCCCATGATACTTCACTGACCTTTTCTATACAGGAACCTTTCGGATTTTTGTGCTCCCTTCGAGCAAGCACTCAGGGAGCCATTTCAGCTCAGACCCCTGCTGTCCTCCTACCTGGCAGCAGTGTCCTCACTTTTCTGTCCAAACCCTCTGGCCTCAGGATTTCCTCATTCCCCCTGGATTACCTTTATAAAGGGCTCTTAAGCTCCACTCATCCCCCTCAGGGCTGTGTGTGTGTGAGAGAGAGAAAGAGAAAGAGAAAGAGAGAGAGAGAGAGAGAGAGTCACTGAAATGTTGCTTTTAGACGACAAATGTCACTAAATGTTTTTCAATGTAGGCAGAAAGAACAAAGCAGGAAAGTTCAGTATAACTTACTGTGGATCGAGATAAAATTCAGCCTTACTATTAAGGAAATAATAAATAACAATATACATATAAACTGTGCTACTTATAACTTTATAAACTATTGATTCCAGTTCTTTCCTTTGCATTCATTCATTCATCTTCAGTAACCACCTTATCCTGGTCATGGTGGATCCGGAGGCTATCCTGGGAACACTGGAAGATCGCAGGGCCCCTGCACAACACATTCACACGCTCATTCATACCTGGGGGTAATGTAGCCAATCCACCTACTGGCATGTTTTCGGGTTGAAACCAGAGAACCTGGAAGAACACCGAGAACCATGCCGACACGTGGAGAACGTGCAAAACAGGACCCTGGAGCAACCGTTACTGCAATGACAAGAAACAGGAAGTCAAAGTGCTTGGAACTGTGTATGACTGATGAATATAAATGAACATTTTCATGCTTTTTAAACAAAATTGCCATTCTACAATATTAAACATGCTATGAAAGCACTACAACAAGAGAATTATTTTCTTAAGTCTTTATTCTTTATATCTTTATTCACAGCAATATTTACACTTTCATAGTTATAGATAAAAACAGGTTTATTCCTTGTTATTCTTTCATAAAATCTGTAGGAAGCAAATAAAATGTCTTTGTCATCCTAGTGTTGTTCTCTGTAAGCAAGCAACTGAGACTTGACTACACAAGAGCATATTTGTCTAAAAAAATAGCATTGTCTAAAACCTGCAATTGTTAAATAATAAGCCTATAGTTAAAATACAATCTAAACAATGATTTTTCTATTCATTAAAAATGTTCACAGTCAAAGTAGAAACACAACCAGATCCAGACATCATTTTAGCATCAATAATGGCTAGGATGAAGATTATTCAGAGACAATGCAGTCTTTAAGTGATATGTCACATTGTGTACTTGTCTCCAAATCACACAAGGTAATCACTGTCATTAAGTACGTGTCCTGCTTTAATAGAATCAGTCACCCATGTTTCTCGAACAATCTTAAACTTCTTAGTAAAGAGGCGTCTATGTGTCCTTAAGTCCAATAATCTCTCTTCCCCTGCCATGACTACATGTGTGATGCCTTCTTCTAGTCTTTCTACTACTGTGCCCCCATGAAAGCGAAACTCCAGAGCCCGAAAGTCCAGACATGTACCCTTAATAAGACTTTCTGGATTGCCTATATCAGCACATCGATCAAAGTAGGCGTGGTAAGGTCTGAACATGCTAGTGGGCAAGTCATCAAAGCCGTACTTCTGCTCGATTGAAGCTATGGATACTGCATCCACTTCAACAGGCCCCATTCTGCTGAAGACATCCCTCAGCTGCTGCTCATCTGTGTCGACGTAGTAACTGTCTCCATAGCAGTCATACTCTTTAGCAAAGTGTTCCCTTGTGGAAGGGGACATGTGGATCATGTGTTGTGGTTGCCATGGTAGCACCTGTTTCCTGTCCAGACATTCCAGGAGCCAGGAAGCCCATACTACGTCGTGTTGGTTTGAACCAATGAGGTTCTTTACCCGCACGTTCTCAACACCTGCAATCACACAGTATGTGTCCTTTCCAGGGTTCTGGACTACAATGCCTCCGCAACGGGCCACAGCCTTTTCAAGCTCAGCCTTTGAATGCGTATTACTTCCGCTCATCACACAGAATTCCACATCTTCAAACATGTCAGTCTCTTTGGTGACAGTGGACAGGTCTTGAGATTTGAAGTGGTCAACAATGCCAATGGTCTTTTTCGGCTTGGATGCAAGTTTGCGTTTCTTCTTCTCCGGCTCGTCTTCCTGGAGGTGAAGGTGCCTGGATGCCAGTTTACCCGAGGCTTTATCACGGAACTGACTTAGCTCATCCAAGGTCATGCAATCATACCATTCTTTGTCCTCTCGGATCCTCTCAATCCTGGGGAATCGCAGAGTGCAATTAGTTTTGTACATGTCACTGGTAACAATCTCCGCCGCTTTGACTTGAATGATCACTGAGTTTCTTGGCTCAATGTAAACCTCTGGCTTCTCTGTTCCACACAAAATGCCTGCCGGAGGGCTACTCTTGCGATAAACTTTCCAGTGTTTGGCCAGTTTCATGCCAAGATCATAGAGCTCCTTCATGGTGTAGCCTGATCCAATTCGACAGAGTGTATGGAACACGGTTGGCTTCTCTCCAGGACTTGGAGTTTCAGCAACAGCACAGAGAAAGTGGGACAACATTCCACTCCGTCTACCTTTCCCCCAATAGCCTCCCACTATTAGCAAATCCAATTCATCCATCAGGCCATCAACATATTCAGGTTTGATCTTCAGCCAGCCTTCACCACGTTTATCTGGCTTGTAGATGGACATGGGGTCTTTGACCATGATGCCTTCTTCACGGTTGTCAATAGCTTCATTGAGGGCATTTATCACTTCCTGCCTGGTTTTGGCGTCAGTGTACTGTACCAGCTGGATCCGGCCTTTGACGGGTGTGAAGACTGTCTGGAGAGTGTCGTAACGCTTCTTGAGAGGCTCATTTCCAAACTTCTGGTCATTGACAAGCAGGACATCAAACACACAAAAGCATGTCTGTAAATCAGAGTCCTCCACCAACCGCTTGACATCAAATTTGCTGCCTTTTTGCATGAAAGTCTCTGTTGTGGGGTTATAAGCCATCATCTCTCCATCCAAGATACAATTGACAACATGAGATTTAAAGACATTGTGGATGAATGGTGTGAGGGAACCCTCTAGTGGTGAGGCCCCAAACTGTTGCGTGTATTCAAATGAGTTACGGCTGTAGTATTTGTATACATCCCCATCCTTATGAAGTTGAATGCGCTCACCATCCAGCTTGGTCTCAATATAGAAGGGCTGATTCCCCATCTGTTTCTCCACTTGGCGGATGTTGGCGACAGCCGCCAGCATGGGTTTGAAGGCGGAAAACAGGCCGACAGATACCTCATTCAAGGAAACAGAGGGGTCATGTAGCTGTCTGCAGACCCTGTCCAAGTCTGTAGTGACATTGTAGAGCTCTGGAGCATCTGAGTGAAAAGCCTGGAGGACGGTCTCCTTGCTAATCCCAAGTTTCATGTCTTTCAGGATCATACGAATAAGCCACTTCTGTTCCAAAGCTGAGCTTTGAGTAATCAAATGTAAAAGGCTTTTCTTCACAAGGTCTTTCTGTTTGCTGGCATTATTCATAGCTACTGAGTCCAAGAAGTCATTGACCTCTTTGATACTCAGATTACCCTGGCTTGTGCATCTCTTTTTGAGGACAAAATAAGCCGTAAGAGCAAAGTCTCCAGATTCTCCTTTGGATGTAGTAGGGGCTCTGAAATTGAGAAGTTTATTAGCCTCTGGCCCTGATTTTGGAAGACCCAAGACCTCAATGTAGAGTTTGGCTAACATGTTTTCTTTGATACCATAGGCCATTCTCTCCCTTTCAAAAGGAGGCACAATAAGACGCATGGCTGGGTAAAATGAATCTGTAGTGTCGGGATTATCTTTGTGAAGAGCCGCATGAAACCTTCTCCATGAATCTATGAAATCCTTTAAGAATTTGGCCTTGTCTGGCCGATGTTTGGCTTTCTGGATATTCTCGAGAACAGTGCATAGGTCAAGAAATGGCACTTGCGCAGCCACAGATGTTTTAGATGTAGCGTCACTTTTGGATGTTTCCTCTGCTGTCTTGCCTTTGGATGGGCCGTCCATTGATGATGTTGATGATGTCTTTGGAAGAAAAACAAAAAACATAAACACAATGTTATGTAATTGCTGATGAAATACCACTACTACACACACACACACACACACACACACACACACCTGCTCAAACTAATATATTGGAACTATAGTAAATAATCGAGCTGTGAAGAAACATAAGGAAATAATCAGACCACAATTAACTGACTGCCTAAATTCAGCATTTGGAAGCAAATATTTTTACTGCCAATGCAGATTATTATATTTAAAGCCAATGCAGATTATTATATTGTTGTTGTTGTTGTTGTTATTGCTGTTATTGTAATAGATACATAGATAGATAGCCAGCTTTCCCGAGTTCACATGGACATACATACATACCAAAAGTTAAAGTTTTTCGCTTAAATAAAAAAATTAAAATAAAAAAATTAAAATTAAAATTAAAAAAAAAAAAAAAAAAAAAAAAAAGGAAGAAAGAAAACTGCAAACCTGCGTTTGCACGAAGAAGAATTGGCCAGATGTGACAGGGCTGATGTCTGAACTTGCCCTACATTTCCTTGTTTATGAATATCTTTTCCGGGTTGCTATGGAAGCCGACAGTAAACAGTTCCCCGGACGCTGTCGTTTATTAAAAAATTAGCGCACATTTAACTTGATGATTTAAAAAAACAAAACAAATATAATCTAATATATTTTTGTGATTTTGGATAGTTACTGAATGTTTATTTTGAAAGGTAAAATATGTACTGGCCACTAAAATAACGTCTATTTCCGTTTCCTAACGTTGATTTATAATGTAACACAAGGACGTGACGAAATGTGGTGGTGTGTTCGAGTGCCACAGGTTTCACAAACCTGCGCACATTGACTGATTGCACATGTAGAGTATAGTATGTTTATTTCATGACCTGCATAGATATTTTTCTAGATTGTACAAGAGTCTGTTCTTAGTCCGAGGTTGCTTTTTAAATTTGTAAATTACGGTGTAAATAGAAGAATAGTGTTTTGGATTAAACAAGACATTACATTGCATTGCATTGCTTTTATTTATTTATTTATTTATTTATAGTAAACTTTTATTAGTAGCCTTGGAAGTAACCCCACTAAATAACTGTGATTTTTTTCTTTGCTGTATTTTCTGTTTCTGCGCATATTGTAAGCAGACGATGATGATGATGATGATGATGATGTCCAGCAGAGGGCGCCAAATCCCTTTTACTAATTTGAGTGACTGCGTCTCAGCTGGATGATTTAAATATATGAACTTGAAGGACAAATCCACCCTGAATTACTCGCATATTAATCTTCATAATTAACGCGATATTAAATTTCGTCACAGATTTATTTTGTAAGGACCCTCTGAGTTGACTTTTCTAGTTGAAACTTTGACCTGTTGGGCTATTTAGTTAACGGCTTCATACATCATACCTTACCTACAAAGCTGCTCGACCGCCTGTTAATAGTGGTGCTAATAGTGGTGTGAGTGGGGTTTAGCATCTGCTTCATTTCTAGCTAAGGAGAGTGATGCAGCAGCGCTTTAGTCCTGTAGCTTTCTGACCTCCTCAGCTGCACACTTTGCTCAAACAGATGCTTCCAAAACTTGAAGTGCCTTCAATGCCATTGTATTTATCATCTTGTAGATTGCTACCTGCCAAGCCAAGTCTCTGCCGTAATATTAATACAGAATTTGAACACAGAGCAAAGAAAGAGTTGCTCTTTTTTTTTTTTTTTTTTTTTTTTTTCTCAGTAAAATCTGACTGTTAGATCTGGAGCTGGAGTTTTTTTCTGAAGAACAGTGGGCAGTTTAACTGCTCAGGACAAACAAGGGACTCACGAACAACTATCACAAAACATAAAAACAGTCGTTGATCATCCAGGTAACAACACACAGTGTTAAGAATCAAACGTATGTAAATTTTTGTACTGGTTCATTTGTGTAAATTCAGTTATTATTGTGTCTTATGGACTATATGTAAATATCTGCTATATGAAATAGCTTATTTAGGGCAGTACTAAATAAAAACAAAATGCAATTTTATGATCCCTATTTTTTTTTTTTAATTATTACGATTTTGCAGATTCTGCAAGGTGTATGTAAACTTATGACCCCAACTGTATTTCTGATAATGACTGCCACTGTGTAGAATTGATAGATTTCCAGTGATGTTGGCTAGATGGGCACTGTATTTAAACATAAACCTTCAAACAGGGTTGAAGGGAATGCTTTAAATCAAGAGAGGTGGCATGACTAAAGAAAAGGATTGCTCTGCTTCACTTGTACTTCCTTGGCATAGATGTCATGTTCCAAAATCATAAGGAAGGAACAACAGAGAATTCACAAGAAACCACAACCTCTGTAACGGAAGAGAATCAGTATACTGCAGGAAGTACTACAAGGCACAACAATAAAACGTAGAAGAAAGAGATGACAGTACACAACAGGAATCTCTCAACATGATCATTTATGAATAAAGGATAAATGAATAAAGGATGCGTAGACCACACTATAGGACAAAATTATTTTGACTTGATTCTTCTGGTGCACCACAGAGTGCAGAAACCCACACTGGTGATTCATTCATTTTTTTCATTTATCTTCTGTAAGGGCTTTATCCTGGTCAGGGCTACAATGGATCTGGAGCCTATCTTGGGAATACTGGGCACGAGGAAGAAATACACGCTAGATAAGTCCATCACAAGGCACCATACACACATACATACACATTCACCCATTGACATGTTTTAGGAGGTGCGAGAAACAAGAGGAAATCCACATGGACATGGAAAGAACATGCACAGAAGCTCTATACAGACAGTAACCCGAGCTCAGGATTAAACCCAGGATCCTGGAGCTGTAAGGCGGCAGCGCTACCCCTCTGCACCACCATCCCACCCCAACTGCTTGAACCTGAACTAATTCAGCGGTTTTACAGCAACGTAGGTCAAAATCTATGCGATCACAAAATTTGTATTTTATTAGTAAATAACTTAGCAAGTTACATTTATTTCCCCCACATCAATATTATGGGCAATTTCTGGTAGATTCATGACATATAATACCATTTGAGTCCAGTTCAGTTCCAAATTGTAACACTACAAAATGTGGGAAAAGTTCAAGGGGGTGAATACTTATGCAAGCTACTGTATGAGGCCTCCATGAAAGTCAGATAGATAGACAGACAATGCTCTTGTCTCCATTTCAAAAAGCCTTGACAGATGTCTTCATATATACACACAATTATTTAAGAGGGTGTCATTAATCAGTGTCACGGCAACCAGTGGTAATGCTATTTACTTCAATCATGTTTTCAATTTGAAGTTACTTTTTTTTTTTTTTTTTTAAATTGTTTAAAAAAATTGGGGCCAGGATGCTTTTTAAAAATCACTGTCAAAATGTTGGGAACATTGTGTTCAAAGGCAGCACATAAACAGTTCTTGGTGGGGTGTTTTCATTAATCAGGTGTGTTTGGGAGTTTAATCCTGTTAATCTGCAGTGTGCTGCAATTTTATAGAAAAGAATGTACGGATTGCATGTGGCATGTTTCGTCCTGGTACATGATTAATTCACTGTGTGTGTGTGTGTGTGTGTGTGTGTGTGTGTGTGTGTGTGTGTGTGTGTGTTCAAAAACAAGCCTGACACCTGTGTGACTCTTTGGAGTGGTTCTAAATACCTCACTCCATGTCACAGATTCAGACACGTTTTTATGTGCCTGTTGATGTACATGTAAACACTACAAAGCTTTTTTGACAGCACAGGAATTTATCAGAGCTTTCACGCTCGTGGGTTAGGCATTCCTCACCATAACTTTGGGGTGTGCATGTTATTATGCAAATACACTCCGAGTATTATGCATGGCTTTCATGCTTCACCTGTGAAATTTACACATGTGGCTTTTAGACACTTGTTATGTTTCACACATTTCTTTACATATAGTGGACTTTTACACATGATTCATTTGTTTTCACATGTGATTTTTTTTTACATATATCTGGTTATTTTGGTTATTAGTATCTAACTAATACACAACTCGTTTATTTTTATAAATTTTATTAATTTTTATAAACATATTTCTAATGAATAATTTATCTTATTTATCATGTAGGGCATGTGGTTTTATTTTTTTACTTGTGATTTCTCACACAATTATTTTCACACGTTACATTTTCACACGTAAGGCATGTCTTTTTGTTTTTCAGGAATCATTCTTGTTCATTTGTGTTCGCATTGTTCACATGATTTCACGGGCGTTTACTTGAGTTCACATGTAGCTTCAGGGTATAACACAGTGATATGCACCTTCACATATTTTGTTTTCACATGATCGCATTATACACATAATCACGTGGGAGAAAAAAAAAACCTATGATTGCATGTAAAATGTCATCATATTAATCAAATTAATGTCCTTAAAGTAGGGTATCCTTCACCTCAAAATGCGAAGATGGGTAAAGAAAGAAAGATTAAGTAGAGGTATGTCATGATCTTACATTTACATTTGTTCATTAGACAGTTGTTTTTATTGAAATAAGCTGATATTAACAATATCGATGTTAACAATGCTGCAAGATTGTGATTCTATTAAATGATCAGGAACAGTAAGAAGAAAAGAGACAACCTCATGTTGTGTTTGAGAGTCCTCTTTTCCTCATGTGTGCCAACAAAGTGTAACAAGTTGGAGTTCTAATGGAAATGTGATTAAAAGAAATCACTGAAATTTCAGTTTTTCAGTTTGTCAGTGATATCAAAATGCAGTATCATCAAATTATTAGAATTATTTAAGTGTTCCTTAAATTACTTAAGTTCTGTACTAAATGAATTCATGTAAATATGCACCCAAAACCAAAAGTGTGTATTTTACGTACTTTACTGGGTTAAATTTACTATTATTTTGCAAGTGCTCACAAAACTAGAAAAAAAGAAGTAATGTTTATTTGAACCGATTTCATACTAAAGTGGGGAGTGTTTTTTTTTTTAACTTGATTTGCATAGGTGTTCACAGAACTAATTTCATTTTGAGCATTATGCATGGGTTGTTTGCAGTATTTCTTGTTTTGTGTCAACTTTAAGACCTAAGGCTATTGTATTACGAAAGGTTTTGAAAGTATTTCAGTAAAGCTTTTTGTTCCTCAATCAGGTGTATGGTGTGCGCACACACACCACTTAGTTAATTAGTTGATTAGTCATCTTGGGCTCTGCTAGTTCAGTCTTTATGATGGCTGATGTGGATCTGGTTGGACCTATTAAAGGTGTGAGTAATCCTTAAAAAGTTATGATAGCAGTAGATGATGCATTTAGATGATGTGTACTTTTCACACTGTTAACATATTTTTGGTTCTACCAGAATCGATACTACTCTAACATGTCATTAGCAAAGAAAACAGACTACCTTACATAATTATAGCCAGTTAATGTTTGCAAAATAGCCCATCTTACCTCAACATGCTTTCTCAAATTAGATGGAGCTCATGCCTTCTAGGGAGGCAAAGGAGATGCCTCATTTTATATGAATATTTGTTTACTCCAGCATACTGAAACATTTTAGTGAGGTAAGGCCAGGAATGCTCATCCTCAAGTTCCACACTGCAGTCTGGTGACTTAGCCATTTTCATTATCCATATACTTATCCATATTTTCTACACTGACAAACCTGAAGTGGACTGAAATGATTGGGTCCTAAACTGAGCCCATATATCATTCTACTGATGTATCGTGTACAGTCATTGGCTGAATGAGAGAAGAAGAGTCCTTAGTGATTTGTAATAAGTACTTTGAAGTTCTAAATAAAAATGTAAGGAGTAAACAGCAAGTTTTTTTTCTTGGAAATTCTTAAACTTACAAGTATTCAATTACGATAATACCCAAGTAAAGTATAAATACACTAAAATAATACTTAAGTATAGTAATGAACTACAGTTACTCCCACCCCTGTTCATTACTAACCACAGTGGGGTTTTTGAAAGAAGGAATCCTTTAAAAGAAGTTTGTGGGGGTTTTTTTACCACTAGGGTGAGCTCCAATGCACAGAAAACCATACAGAGAGAGAGAGAGAGAGAGAGAGAGAGAGAGAGAGAACAGCACAGTAGGATCCATCACGTACAAGCCTGACTTGTTTACACCAGATCTGCAGCAGCAGAAGAGGAACCTCTGGATGTGCGCTCCCCCTCTGCAGCCCCAAGCCCATCCCTCCATTATTAGAGCAAAAAGGGTTATATAACCTCCATGTAATGTGGGTTTATGTGTATGACAGAGTGGAGTTGTTCAAAGCTGAGAAAAAGAATGAGCTCTGACCTGGAAGATGGTAAACAAGTGACGTCAGCAATGTGAAGTCCGCTTCCAACCAGAACCAAAGCATGTGTATGTGGAGATAAATGTGGGGATTTAAAGCAGGGATTGCTGTGTGATACACATGGTCAGTGAGGCCTAATGTCACTGTAATACCCTAACACATATTCACACACGTGAGCTACACTTCGCCAGAGTCATTGCTGTCATAATCTTCACTCACTCACTCAATTACTCACTGTTTTATGATTCTTGTGATATCATTATTATTGACCAGAAAGGCTTCAGCAGTTCCCAGCATCCGTGTGCTATTTGCTTGTGCACTGTGAGATCACACTGAACAAACACACTGGGAAATGTCCAGGAGTGACGTGACTGATGGAGTCATCAACCTGCCAATAAAGGCAAAAACAAACCTGACCTCAGTGGTTGGATGAAAACAAGTACGAGATACAGTATGTTTACTCACCAGTGCTGGTAGCTGGTGCTGATTCATGCTATCAGGAATTATTATTTGTAATCTCTGATTACTTTTACTGACCTTATGCCTAACTTTAGGTACATAAATCATGAAGAAATTAGTCTTCCTGTTTTGTTTTTAGACCGTTGGATATTGGTTATTTTCGCATCATACCACAGCACTGTTGAATTCTTGAATCTGATTGGTCAGGAGGTTTTGAGGTTTTAAGACAGCAGTTCTGACTGTAGTTCTGGCTTATAGTTCAAGGTTTTTGTCAATTTGCTCATTCTAATATGTTATTGTTTCTATAGCAACAGGTCATTCGGGACTTGTATGGCGAACTCTCTACATAATCTAAGGCTAATAATAAACAGATTGTTTAAAAAAAAAAGTGTTGTTATTCAACAAAGAAATCATTGTTAATCATTGATATGGTGAAGATTTCCATATGGAGACATTTATTTATCATTTATGGAAGGAGTCTCCAGTGTAAGTGCTTTGTAACAGTTAGTAACTTTTTAGCTACAACAGAGACAGACTTCAGGACAGAGGACAGGGGGTGGTAACTGATTATGGAATTAACATATAATGTCTTCATATAAGGGCATGGGTGATCATAAAGGTAAGGTTTCAACAAGTGGTGGTCTATGACAGAATTATTGGACAAGCTTGTTAGTAAAGTTAACAGTTTTTCATTTCAGTGTCAGGCTTCATATGCATTAGTTGCAGGAAACAACCCATACTGGAACACTTGTTTGACAGTAGACAGACCTAGAATAAAGAAAAAAAATTAAAGCATTTATCATCTGCCTATCATTTGTACCATTATAGCCAGCTGTCATATTTAAGCTACACTCTGGGGTACTAAGTATTTCAATCAAGTAAACACTGTAACACTATGCAACCAATCTGTGCTCACGTAACACATGTTTGACTATAAACACATGCATGTATACAGTAACCTTCCTTTCTAAATTTAACATGTCTTCTCACTGGCTACCCCACTGGGCTTGATAAACAACACAGAGAAACAGCAGAACTGCTGCAGGTCTGGAACTCCTCTATGATTTGAGTATGTGTGTGCATTGCCTGATGTTCCCATATTATTGGGACATCAAGTAATTCCTCAACAAGACAAATCTTTATATATTGTTATATGCACAATTTCAAAGAGCAACTGCATTCCTGCTGGTTATCAAAGTAAAAAATGATGGAGGCAGAGAGAAAAAGAGAGCTGCCTCTTGAGTTGGCCTTGACGCACTAATATCACTAATATGATAGCTCAGTCATCTGGTATATCTGATCATAGGCACCATTTAGGTTGAATATGGAGACATCGGACATTTCTAGTCATAAAAACAACTCGAGCACTTGCGTCACTGAACGATGAGGTCATGGCCCTTTCCTGACCCAGCTCTGCGAGCATTTTGGTATTACATCAGAGTTAATCCTTCTATGAAAGCTCCAAACACTAAACACAGCCAGCATGCAGGATGGTCATACCGGCACTTTGCACTAGAGAATTCCTCTTTTAAAAAATGTGTCCCAAATACCATTTCTTGGCCAGAGAATAGGGTTGCCTGGTCTCCAAGAGAAAGCACTCTGTTTGATTTATTTGAGTAAGCACTTTGTCCTGGTCAGGGTCAGGGTGGATCTGGAGCCTATCCTGGGAACATTGGGTGCAAAGTGTGAATACATCCTGGATGGGATGCCAGTCCATTGCAAGGCACTATGCATACAAGCAGGGTATTGAAGAGTTACCAGTTCACTTACTGGAATGTTTTTTGGGAGTTGGGAAGAAACTGGAGAACCCAGAAGCAACCCACATATAGATATGGGCAGAACATGTGAAGCTCCACGCAGTCAGTGACCTGAGCTCAGGATTGACCTATAGTACACCTGTTTCCCAATCTTATCCCCCAGACTCTAATCTTGATCTTTATCACTCAAAGATAAAGTTAAGAACTGGTCTTGGGTTCACAGAGAATTCCACCTACTATTGGACTTTAACTGAGAATTCCACCAACATTGCCATATAATAGATAATCAGCTTCAGTATCTTCTCACTGAGGCCCAAGTTGATTTCAGGTTAGGTCAGGACAGTCTGAACTTTTCCCCATTCTAAATATGCAATGTAGTGTCACAGGGTAGCCTTATCATCATGGAGGGACAACTGAGGAATTGTCCCAGGCATGAACCAGGTGGAGTCCCAGGGGATCCATTGACATGACCTACTTGATCAAGTTAACCTGGTCAAACGGGGGCATGGTGGCACAGTGAGTAACAATGCTGCCTCATAACATCCCAGTCCTTGGCTCAATCCCAAGCTGTCTGTGTGGAGTTTCACATGTTCTGTCTGTGTTTCCTCCAGGTACTCCAGGTTAGTCCCACCTCCCAAAAAACATGCCAGTAGATGGAATGGCAACAGTAAATTACCCTAGGTATGAAAGAGTGTGTGAATGTATGTGTGCATGGTGCCCTGCAATGGACTGCTGTCTAATCCAGGGTGTATTCCCATTTCTTAGCAATAAGATAAATGAATGAATAAATCTCTGTCAAAAAAATGTAGTTGCCAGCATTATGTACACTGGCCCTGTCCCAGAGTAGACAACTCAGAAGTACTCTTCCACTCCATGAGCACTGTGGAGGAGGTTGAAAATGTTCTCATGCTTGCTTTGCTTCATTAAAAGAATCTGAATCATCTCAGCTGCTGTGCCCTGCAGCTACCAGGTACTGCGCATGGTCAAGGAGTAATGATAAAAACAGAGCAACTACGGTGCATAGGGTCATAAATCACATGGCCTCTCTTTCTCTCTCTGTCTCAGTCTCTTTCAGTGTTCCTGAAACCAGGTCAGTACACAAAACCACTCCAGTGCTCTATACAAAACATTCAGTCTTTGAGTAGGAATTGTGTTATTGTTAAAGCCAACAGCACTGTCAGCTCTGTTTGCACCTCTGTCCTCCTTTTATCTAAATACACAGCAATTCATGTATCTCCAGCACAGTATCTCCAGCACATAAAGTCCTGCTAGATAGAGCAGTGGCTTGAAAAACAATTCATTATGTAAGGTTCTAATGACCATGGGAATGTTAATACACAGCAAGATTATGCCATATTGTGCAACACTGTTATTAAAGGAATGGTATGATGAGATGCCAGAAGAATAACTTGAGACTGAATCATTCACAAATCATTCCCATGGAGTGGAGTGCTGGAGTTTAGCTATTTGTAACTAGTTGCTAACAAAGAATGATGGAAGATGATGGTCCTGGTGGGCTTTTGTGGATCTTTAGGTCTGTGTCATGTCTTATTAAGTTGTCGGAGACCTTCCAGTATCATCTTTCCATTTAAATGCATTAAATTAAACAGTCCAGTTCAGGAATAGTTTATGGTATATAGCACAAAAGTTTATGAATAGTTCATATGAGGGCTTGGGGCACAATAAGAAAAGTTATGAATTGTTATTTCTGGGAAAACAAGGTGACATTTGTAACATCTTTTATTACCTTTTTAAAAATCATAATTAGTCCTATATTTGTCTCTCTTGTCATTTCACATTAATTTATTAGATAACCAGATTGCAGTCTACATAGATAGATTATGTTTACTGCCAATAGAAATTATTTCAACACTCTGTACCAAGCTTTGACGTTAATTACATGAGGGCCAGGAATGAGAAGTGGTGAGAACTTAATTCAAATACTTTCCCCTCACTTCTGCTCTTACCGCTTACGCAGTCTATGCAGTCACGCACATGCAAACACACACGCCATGCAAAACAAGACCTGTTCGGCAAAAATAACCACAAATGTGGGTGGTTGTCTTTGGCGGCATATTAGTCATTTTGAAACCAAGAAATGCCTTTGCTTAGTTGGCACAATTATGCGGGATGACTGCTTCTGCTTTTAGAACACAACTTCCTGCCTTTTACATCCAAAAAAGAGCAACTGAGGCTAAGGATTTATTCCAGTGTAAAAGAAAGCAAGAACACAGCACAGTGAGTCCATAGTGAAGTTGAATTGTGAAAAGAAAGGCACTCCATCATCACCTATAAGAAGGTTTAAGGGTGTGAGTTTGCCTGACTGCCATATCCAGCACTTGCGTTATCGTGGAATACCATCTACACTATGCAGTTCCTGTCATTTGTTCCTAGAAATAAATGCACAAGTGCATTTAGAACCACATGGCTAAGTCAAGTTGGTATGAACTAAGTGAGAGACATGTTATGAGCTCTGTCTTCAGGAACTCAAACCTCTCATGCCACATAAAGAAAAGCAAATATGCCCAAGAGCAGGGCAGAATTATTGTGTGAATATAGGCAGAGGATTAGAAACCACCTAATATGATACAATACAGATTTAAAAATGTTAACAGATAGAAGGAAAAGAAATTCAAGGAGAAAACAAGATGGAAGTACACTGTATGAATGTACTATACATTTGATAACATTTGACATTTTACAGAAAAGAAACTGGTTGATTATTGGTTACATAATGTGAAGATTATTATGAAATGATCTATGAGCTAACCATATCCAAAAAGAACAGATGCTTGTTTGCAAATCAACTAACAAGAATTTGGTGCTGGCATGCTGCCTTGTTTCATTATTTACAAAGTTCAGGGAGTCTGTCTGAAATTACACAAATATGTAAATACATCAAAATATTTTAGTGTACCTTTAATGAATTTACCAGTTGTGGTTATGATTCACCACAAATCTAAAATAATAAAAATTTCACACTTTACCAACTCTTCATTTGCACCACATCTGTGGAATTAAGTGATGAAATAAAAATAGTCACTGATAGTATACCTCGAGTTTTTATTCTCATTTTTCTCTCATGGCTGTGTCATCCATAAATGGTTGTCTTTCCATAAATTAGCTGGGTGACAAATTAAAGGAAAAATCAACATAAAATTTAAGTTTTTGGACCGTCAGAGCAGTTTCAATGCACTTTAGCATAGATTCTGAAGGATTCTCCTGGGATTCGCCATGTATTGATTTTTAGTGAGCCTTCCCTCTAAGCAAACAAGCTGACCAAAACCATGCCAGGAGAAGAAATAAATGCCCCCCACAGCATTACTGAGCCACTGGGTTGTTTCTTTAATTACAATCTCTAAACATTTATATAAATAAATAATTATCCCTAGATATAGAATATATATTCAGATTAGTGCACTATATCACACACCACATATAATGTTTTTTTGAGGTTTCTCTCATGATAACCAAGCTAAAAGGACTGACTCAGTGAAACACGCTAACATGTGAATGGCCACCAGTTAGCATTATGCAACTGGTTGTAGCTGGACGAGATCTTTTTTTTTTTTTTTTTTTTTTTTTTTTTTTTTTTTTGTGTTTGTTGATTAAAAAAAAAAAAAAATAAACATTTTTTTATTACAAAATCCAAGTGTATTAATGGATTTTTTT
>CM075028.1:7650048-7683949 GCA_037576675.1 Pangasius sanitwongsei
ATGCATGACCACTTTTAACAACCTAAAATTTGTTTGTCCACCATTTTTCATTTTTTTTTTTTTTTTTTGGGGTCTTTTTCTTTTTTTTTTTTTTTTTTTTTTTTTTTTTTTTTTTTTTTTTTGTGGTGTGTGAGCATGTAAGAATAAAACGATTCACTGATTGTTTATACCCTGAGCCAATGGTATGAAAGGATGGATTGGGTCATCCAATATAGAAATCATTCACTCAGTCAGAACATTAAAATGGTGTGTCAGATGCTTAAGGTAAAAATTCTGAGGTAAACATGAAAACTATTTGATTTAATATATTTCACATTTAGATGTCCCTTTTTATGATGCTGGGAATACATGACAGCAGTGATATAACTGGTATAACCAATAATAAATATATAGCACTGGGATTGGAGGTTATGTGTACACATAAGTGAGGCGATGTGTCACAGATTTACGTGGTGCATGTGCATTACAAATATACACGCATAGTTATTAAGTAATAGCTGTGTCACTCGGGGTATGAGATGGTGTGTGCGTATGAGCCTAAAATGCAAACATGTGTGGTGAAAGAGAGAAAGATGTGTGAAAGAGAGAGAGGCTGATTATGTTGCGCAGATCCATGGTACACTGTGTTCCCCAGCCTTGTTCCTGTCCTCTTTAGGCTCAGAATAGACTGACAGAGAGAGGCGGGGGTGGGGGGGTGAGAGGGGAGAGAGAAATGTAAATTATGGATGAAATGGTTCAGTCAGTACAGAGCAGAGGGATGATGCTGAGGCACTTCTGCACATCCCTCCACCCTCACTGAAAAATTCTTCAAATACAGTTAAGCTGGGCCACACGCAACCTAATTTATTAGAAACCTACGCCATATAGTTGTGCACTGTATTTTAAAAAGCATCATACATCATGAAAACATGTCAGAATTTCAAAGTACATTTACAGAATGTGCCGTCGCTTTTTTGTATAAAGACACAGCATGATAAATAAGGAACTGAGATTCTATACCTGCTAGAACACATCCTGGTTAAGAGGTTAATCATAATCATTTACCAGCAAGGATGGTACATCTACGCAGCCGCTTCAACAGACCGCATCGTTTTTAACCTCAGTTTATACTGATGACCACATTTTGGTTTTGGATGGTGGAGGTGGCAGAGGTTCCTGCTAATTCAAGATGGAAAATATGAACAAGAACTTGTGGTTTGGTTCCTTGCACAAATGCATAACCACCATGCTTAGCAAGAGTATACGCCTCAGAACCTATAAAGACATGCCAATCCACCAATTCCTGGTGGTTAAATCTGATCATATCCACAATTTAATGGATTTGATCACCAAACTGAGTTTTCCTCGCTATTTTAAGCAGCTGTAGCTGAAAACCAAAAAAATAAAGGGACTACTAATAAATCTGCTTGTGGAATGTTCTTACATTGCCCCTGAACTTTGGAAAAGCATTTGAGAGAATGTGTAACCTATAGGTGTTTTTAAATCCGGGTTAACCTGGTTTATTTTTAGATTTGGAGTGTTTGTCTGGGCTTACAGTAATTTCCATCAATTTATAGACAAATTATTAATGACTGTTTGATTAAGATGCTAATACATAGCTACAGATTTTACAATAATGGTGTTAGAAAAGGTTCTTTAGAGTGACATCATTAGAGTAACCATTTTTTGTTGTCGTTGCCACAATAAATAGATCAAAGTTTCATGGAAAAATGTTCCTTAGGGAACCATAAAAGGTTTCTTCTTGGGCATCACTCTAAATAACATTTCCTGGTACCTTTATTTTTAAGAGTGTAGACTGAGCATTGCTGCAAATATTCTAAAAGTGGCATGTATAAATTTGATTGGTACTCTTGTCAGCCCATTAGTCATTTGTGATCTCTTTTCTCTCATTCAGGCCTCAGTGCTGCTCTGCTCTGCAGCCCTGATGATGTATCCATGTCTGTCAGTTCAGAGATTCACATTAATACCTAGCTTTACTGTGTAAAGAGCCACAGCCAAGCAAACAGTGCAGACACTCTCGCTTTCTCACTCTCATGTGTTTGTTGGACAGGAAGCCCATGCGTCAGTAATGGGATTGCAGCTCGTGCCGGGTGACTCTGCTACTGCTAAGAGGTCAAAGATCAACATGACACATAAAGTGGGTAAAAGTGAAATTTGTTGTAATGCTGATATCATCCCACTCAAACAGATAGCAATCCAGACTGTGTGTTGGAAATCTGTCATTGAGTGCATTTCTCAGAACCCCAAAATGTACCCGGAGGCTTCCTACAAAAAAATGACAATGTATTACTTCCAGTGTATTGATCAATATTTATATAAAGCTTTTCTCTTTCTATTTTGTGCTACAGTTTGTTCAGTGGTGGTCGTCATGGAAACAGGAAATATTGTCAACACTGAAATATTTGAAATTTGCTTATATTATGTTAAAATATTGTATCATGCAGTTCTGTGCAAAGGTTTTAGACACATTTTATATACATTTTGTCTTATATGTCAATATTATGCCTACTGCATTAGTCAGTTAAACAATAGATCCAGAAACATTTTTTTCAATTCAGTGTTACAGATAAATTTTGATGTTTGTGTATGTTAAATAAATTATGTTTATGGACCATATTAAGTAATATAATCACAATTCTGATTCAAAGAAAATCTTTAAGGCTATGTATGATTTGTAAAGGCAAACGATCAATTGATTTTATTATTTAATAATAATTTTAATACTTTAAATTATCATCCCATGTCATTATTATGTTCTGCTTTGTGGAATTTCTTTACAGATTTCTAAGACTTTTGCACAGTACTGAATGGAACATTATATCTATATGAGTATAGGTGATATCAGTTTAATCTGTATATCTATATTTGAGGACAATAAACTAAAATAAAAGAAAATGCATTGCATATTTATATGGATGTATATGGATATATATGGATGTGTATGTATGTATGTATGTATGTATGTATATATGTATTTGACATTTATCTGACATTAAAGAAAACCGCAGCTTTGAGCACAAAAGTCATATCTTTTCAAAACTCTATTATTCTTCAAAACACCAACATATTACAACGGATGCTGCTGGCTTTATGTTTGCATTGTAAATGTTGAATAATAAACCTGAGTCATAATCGTCACCAAGCAAGAGCAATTAAATAATGGCTTACCAGGCTTCTCTAACCTTAACCATTTATAACATAAGATTTGACTTGTGCAATTTTTCACAAATTATTTGCAGCAACCAAATATGGGATTATGGAGTGCATGGTACTGAGATTGAGTTTGTTAATTTAATTTTTATTTAATGTGGTCATTTGTCCATGCATCATTTATCAGGTGTTGCTGAAGACAAGGTGTGAGAAAAATTAATGACTTGTTTACTACATGGGTGCGGTTCTACATCTCAGTGTTCGAGCTGCAGATCAGTTTACCTTCAAAGCATGTAGTGACAAAGGCCGGGATAAGCAAGGCAGGAGCTGTAGATACGTACCAAGAGGAAACACACACACACACACACACACATATATACACACACTAAGCCACTCCCTTGCAGGGAAGGAAAATTATGGATGAAGCAATGATATGACATTCTCATGTAACATTACATAATTCACCTTAGGCAACACAATCTATGCCACTATTGTTTACCTGACTTACTGCACCGAAACTCATAAACACTCACAGACATGTTGTTTCTAGCAGCGGTGGGGGTGTGGGAGATAATTGGCATGTTGTTGTTGCAAAGGTCATAAAAACATGGTAGTATCTCATCCCAGCCTGTGAAATATTGGAATTGCCTGCAAACTGACTATAAAACATACAACTACAAAACATTGTCTTAAAAGCAAGCCTAATATTTAGTGGTACTGTTGTGCATCAGTTGTTATTTAAAAGCACATCAGCAGCACTTAACGTAGCAAAATATAAAATGAAAACTAATTTAAGAATATATTTCAGTTTGTAGGTTCTAATGTTTTTAGGATCTAATATCCAGGTTCTAATGCATCTTTCATGTTTATAGTGCAAACATATTTTACAGCATACAAGTTACTGCATATGCATGAGAGAATATATGACTCATAGTAACCAGTTTCATATATTTCACAACTTTTATGGTTTACAGGGAAAATATATAGACCATATAGTATATAATATGTAAAACATAATATACTTTATGTACATATGAGAATGCATTATTGTAATTTAATCATACTTGTTGTCACTACTCACCCAATGACACACGTACACTGAAAACAAGCACTGATTAGTAGTTATTATTTGATAGTTATGTGGGAAAAGTTCTTTGCTTCTTAGGTTAATACTGGAAGTGTTTACAAGCTAAATGTTCATGCCCTACGTACCATTTAAGTAAAAACAACACGTGACCTCCAGAGACTTAATCAGGAGGAAATAATCTGACCTTCAGTACCAGAATGTTTAGTCAAGGTAAGAAAACAAAGATAATTGTCACAAACAGTTTTCAGCCCACATAACTATATCGTTAAAGAAAGAACCTAGATCCAACTATGTATTACATCCAGTTAATTAGAAGACAATTTATGTGGTTGTTTTTCATCTCAGCTAACCACATATGTCCTCACAATGTTAGCAGATCTCAGTCTGGTGGATATTGTTATGTGAAAATGTTAGAAAAAGGTTCTAGTAAATATTACAGATATTTCCTGCATGATATATTGCAACATACAGTTTTGGTCCTGGTCTGAGAATACAATAATAGATGTCCATTGCTCATGTGTCAAAAAAATAATAATTTTTTTTTTTTAATCCTGAACGTCAAAGGAATTAAACAAAATGACAGTACAGACTGGATATAATATAATATTGTTTTCATTATACATACATAATATACATTATACCACAGCTTATTATTCACAAGAACTTTGTCTAATAGTAATAAACAGACAGTTAAAAATGTGCTGTTATTTAATAAAGAAAATCATATAATTTTTGATATGGTGAAGCTTTCTCTAAGAAGACGTCGTTTTAATAGAGTCTCCAGTGTCAGTAAGTTTTCCTCTATGGGAAAGTCTTCAGGACAGAGGAGTTTGTGCTTTCCGGTTTCTCATTCACATAACAAGCAGAGTTTTTTTTTTTTTTTTGCATGTGTGTCTTATTATCTTCAAGAAAAAGAGAGGCTGGTGAGGACACGACTGTTTAACACTTCTAGAATATAAGTAAGCACAAATTTTTCAAGGATGTTCCGTAACATTAAATGTAGCTATAAATGGTTATGTGTCATTCATTAATAAAATAAAATTGTAATAGTTGGAAAATTGCTATGTCATAAGAGGAATAAAATACTTCAGGGTGTGCTGTTATATATAACAGCATGCCCTGTCATGTTTTATTCCTTCCTATGCTTTACTTAATATCACAACAATATGTCGTGCATTATATATAGAGCCAATCATGTTGTTCATATAGCCTGGAATTAAATACACGAAAAACTTTCAATGAACTAGGAGAGACGGTAGAGTTTTGTTTTGTAGCTGGTGCTAAATCCCACATCCAGCTTCTTATCAGGCCACTCGTTTATGCACACACCAACAATCACATTGACTTATGCATACACAAACACCTTTGAGCAATGTGAGCATAAGTGCACTTTTCTTGACAACAAAACTTTAACAACAGAAGGCAACAGAAGGCAACCTTCTTGCTAAATGCCCTGAATACAAATTCCTGGATGGCTTTTAATATTGTCACAGTAAATATTACAATAACACAAATATCATGACAGTATAAACCTACACATGTTCCTAAATAAATTACAAAAATACACTCATGTAACAAAAGAAAGCTCAGTAGCTACATGCACCCACATTCTGTATAAGTACAACTATAGTTCAGTCTAACCATGTATTTTCTCTTATAAATAGAAAATATTTTATTGTCATTACAAAGATCTGAAATGAGTGTGTTTCCATGGAAACTGCTTCCCCTCTATTCCCTGTTGTCTACATAGAGAGCAGGACTGATGAGTTGCTTCTCAAGGTTCCACAAAACCTAAACACATGAAATTGTGTCTTCTAGCAGAAGTCTAACAGCAGCTTCATGAGAGATTTTCAACGTGACTTGATAGGTTTAGACTGTCATCTCAGATTTCTGGGTAGTAATTTGGGCATTGTATCATGCTGTACCTGTTTCCATAGATCCACGTAGCCAGTTGTTTGGACCTATATGTTTCGCAGTTGAGCATACATTAATGGAAAATACATCACGTTGGATGTGCCCTGTTGTTAGGACTAAATTCAGAGCACAGTACACACCCTGGCTTTGAGGAGGCTTGAGAGTTGTAGTATGTGCATTCCTTTGGAGGGCATGCACTCACGCTTCTTACTTCTACCTCCATGAAAAGCAACCTGCCTGGGCATATATCATTTCTATCCTGTAAAAAGCATTAGTGAAATTGTAATCTTTATACTTGAAATGTTAAGAAAGGGAAATTTTGACTTTATTAAATGCAGTGTGATGATGAGATGATGAGAAATGAACATTTGTGATAACTGTACGATCACAAATGTTGGAATAAATGTCAATTCCTATTGAGACAGCTTGACTTGTAGCAATACACAACTTGTACAGTAGACTTACACACACACACATAGTGGACATTCAGTTCACTGTTGATTGAATGGCTGCGATGCTCTGCGAACACTGTCAATCTGGATATGTCATATGCCATGTGGAGCAAAGAAACCCACCTGCAGTATTTCACTTCACTGCCTAGACTGGAGATGGTTACTGCATAACGGCACATGTACCTGTACCATCTTGTTCAAATGGAGAATGTAGAGTATGTTACAGGAATGTAGTAATAGTTTAGCCACTATGCAAATACTACGGGTGTTTATGACTGTGTTAGAGACATACGAAAAGAATATATAATAGAGAATTTTTAGAAGAGGTGTTTTTTCGATCCATGAAGATATTCACCTTCTTTATATAAAACCTGTTGGATGAAAGATATATATATATGTGTGTGTGTGTGTGTGTGTGTGTGTTTCTGGTGTTTGAGGTATTGAGGATATTTTCTGAAATTACATATATTTCATAACCCCTTAAACTCCATGCAGAGTCAGAAGACCTTACTTACATTCCTGACTCTTGCCATGATATACATTTACTATTACTTTTACTGTAGTTAATTAATAATTCACTGTAGTTACTAAATAATATGCTCTCATGAATAAATAAGCCTAGAGTTTAAGTGGATGAACTGACAAGTAAAAAAGAGCAGAGACAACGGAAGATGTCAGTAGCATGTTGTATGGGTTCTCTGTAACTGGGTTCCTAGAAAGACTCAAGCTTTGAGGTCAGGTTGAACTTTTTGGTTAGTGTTAGCACTTTGTTGTGGTTTTGCCCAAGACTACTGTGACAGAGGTCATCAGGGACCTTATATTGTCCAAGCCTAAGGAAAAAATTAACATGTTGGCTGGTGGCTGGTACAAAATAAAAACCATCACTATAAGGTCACCGCATCAGATTATTTCCTGTTAATAAACGTCTTAAAGCATATTATTTTGGACTTTTGTGGAACCAAGCACTACAGCACCACAAATGGTGATAAGAAAATACATATGTTATGAAGATGTGAGAGTGGGCCTGATTTCTTTCTAACCCAGACTGTAGATTCATGCAGCCTATCAGTGACAGTAGTGTCAGGTTATTACACAAACTGAAACCCCTCCTAGATCTGATCTCCATTTGGGCTGATATCAGAATATATCAACAGCGGTAACTGAAAAGTCATATGTGAAATACGGTCATGGGTGTAATGAATGTGAACAAGGTGCATTATTTACTCTATCATCCTTTTTTAAAAAAAAAAAAAAAAAAATCATTTGGAGGAAAAAATAAAAGTGGATTTAGACTAAGCACACATAGTCCAATCAAAGCTTCATTGTAGAGATGTTTGATTTTAGCCCTTCCATCTAATATCATGACCTGCTTCACTGAAGGGTAGGAATACAAATTAATAAAGAATATTTATATCAGAATATGTTCATAAAACAAGACACAAGCTTTTAACCATTTTTTACTATTAATATCTTAACATAGGCTTCATTTTTTTCATAAGGTGTGTAAATTTTTGCATTTGACTGTAGTCAAATGAATGAATCTACATAATTGGCTATTTCAGTGTTTGGCATGAGCTTTTGAAGAAAAAGACATGTCATATTTGTTTACTTCCTCACAGAGATTAATGGCGATTTGAAGTTAAAAGGGTGTGGGGCGGGGCTCCGAGCACGTGGACTTGTTTACTTCCCTGCGCGAGCTCCAGTTACTTCTCTAAAAGCGCACTGCGCGCTCCCGCTCAGCTCCGCCCTCCCTGCCTGCGCTCACCCCGCGCATTACACGAGATCCGGTGCTGCTTCTTGGCTGGACTGCAGGGCTTTTTGGTGTTTTCCTGCGCAGTGTGTATGTCCAGAAGCTCTGTGCTGACACGCATGAAATTTTTAAAAAAAATTCTCATCAATATAACGAGAAAAATGTCACGTTATTGCGATGAAAGATTACGTTATTACGAGAACATCGCGTTATTTCGCCAGGTATCGCGTTAATTCGTAGGAGGAAAACTGCGATTTCTGGGAGCAGCTGTGCACTCAGGAGCGCGCTGACAGCTTTCATGCACGTGAGCTGCTGTTTATCCTTCGCACGTGAGCTGCAGAGCTGCACGTGATCTACGTGCAGGGTCGCGCGCCTGATTACATACAAGCAATGAATATAGGCTATACACATATACAAACAAATAAACATTTCCCAGATAACAAATAAACATTTTTCAGCTTGTCAGAACTTGAACATGACCTATTTATGGACCAAACAGTAAATGTGTTAGTTTATGCATCTGTTAACTGTAGTCTCATATACAGTGGAGTGCAAGGTTTCATGGATTAGCACAAGCATTAGCATTAACAAGACCCTCTCAGGTGTAAAGAAACTGTAAATCATTTGGTACGCTCTTCATTAAAAGCAACAAGGGGATGTTAACTTTTGTACTCAACCATAAATAGGCCTTGTTGCATTAAAGATTAGATTAGATTTTTTTAAATCTGCACAGGTCCAACCAGTATGTGCTCTTTGTGCCAGTCAAACCATCTGGAGGAAATGCAATGAATCCCCTGAAAAAAAAAATAGTTTGGCTGCAAATGTCATGAGTGGGACTGTGTGTAAACTTTACAAAACTTGTGATGCACTCACTTCCGAGGTGTAAGTATCTATGGTGAGAACAGTAACATATCTGGCAAAACCTTCTGTTAACAACATGGAAATTTAAAGAGGATACTTTATAAGAACTATATGCATATACTGTATGTTGCTTTAAACAGATAGTAATTTGTGAGCAAAAATAATTAGCATAAAAGCACAAAGTCCATATAAGTACATAATGCACATGTCATTTCTGTCCCTACAGATGACGTGTCCTGAATTATCCCCTGCTCTGATGGACTCGGACCCCACTGGAAACTGATGCGTCCATGATCCAAGCCCATCACCTGCTTGCATCCATCTCTGCTGCCTTATTTAAGAGCTTTAATGTCCTCCAACTCAGCAACATCTTCGGCTATTAGATTAGCACACTGTGAACTGAGGCACCCATTTCCGCTGGCCTCTGGGGATTATGGCTTCCTGCAGTAATCTTTCATAAGCGCTCCGTGAGGCCCAGAGCCAATGCATCATGCAGGTTAAAATACAGCAGTGAAAGAATGGCTGGTGTCTTCTGCTAGTGGAAGAAAATGATTTGTGCACACATCAAACCATCATCCTGACATTTATCTAATCCGTAGTGCACAGCAAAATCCCAAATGCTGAATTAACAGCTGCAGTGTTAGTTTAATTTCTACAGTCCAGATGGGCTTTTATAAACACTGTAGGTGTTAATTCAGAAGTGTACATCAGTTGGTATATCAGTGTGTGGCTGTTAGTTAAGGCTTTCACAGTGTAACATCAAACTGCTGATTATATGCATCTGTAGCATACTATACAATTTATATTGTATAAGGCTAGTTCCAGTGTTCCAGTTCCCTTGATGCATTTCCATTTTCCATAACCTCATTATTCAGTCACGTGCGGTGCAGACTTGGAATCATTTTCCTATCTAATGATACCTGCTATTCAAGTAAATGTCAACAGCTGGACAAAAACTGTTAAAAGTAGCGATGAAAAGCGAACTTTTGATGACAGTGGGAATGAAGCCTGTTTCTAAAGCTGTTCTGAAAGTCATTATGTTGTTTTCCTGAATCTTTTCAGAGTTTTTCATTGTTTTCAATGGCCTCTCTCCAGCCTCACTTTTCAGTATTGTTTCCTACCATTGAATTGAGTTTGAATTGTTTGCACATTTGAATGCTTAGTGTATTTCTGTTTTTCTTGCATACAGACTCACTCTAGAACTCTAGTATGCTTTGTACACTCAGGAAGCCTTGAACTTACATCATGTGTTTATGCTGAGCATTGCAGTTCCCTCAGAGATTTTGAGACAACAGTCTTATTCGGAAGTGTACTGATGTGTGTTTGCACACATGTTTGCATAATGCATGTGTGTACGCTACCATGGCTACTAATGGAATCCTCAGAGATGGTGCAATGTTCTGTCTAGAGGGAAAAAGACTCCTCCTTCCTGTGTGTGTGGGTGTTTGTGCGCGTACATGTATACATCCGCATGACAGTGTATCATCTCCTTGAGTGAGTACTCCAGGGTTTTTCAGCCTAATCTCTATCAGTTACATCTGTAGTGTATGTGTGTTCACCACAGATCAGTAACGGCTGGTTCTGCTATTAGATGGGAGGACAAAACTTGAATATCTATCAGTAGCTCGACAATGAAACTATTATCACTATACCACACAGTCTCTGTATCAAGTCTTTAATGCTCTACTGGGTTTATGCAACCTTTCCTCCAAACGCCAAACATGGGTAATAGAAAACTTGTAAAATAAATAAATAAAAACCTAAACTTTCAGTCTTGTCATTTGTCCTTTTGTGTAATGTGTACTTTGACTGGACTTTGCCTGGAGTAAATAATCCACCTTGTTCACATTCATTACACCCGTGACTGTATTTCACATGTGCCTTCTCAATCACTGCTGATAACTTGTGACGGATGTGTCATCGTAGCAGGTTGAAAACTATTAAACCAAATGGAGGACAAATCTAGGGGAATATATAGCCTGCTGGGCTAGAAAGAAATCAGCCCCAACCTCAATTCTTCATAACATTCTGTGTATTTTTCTACTTTTGCGATGGAATTGCATTTAGTTCTACAAAAGTCCAAAACAATCTGCCTCTCTAGGGCAGTTGCTGAATTACACGTTTAAAATACATGACTATATAACACAAATTCAAATCTACACTCATAACACGCTAATAATAAAAGAAGAATTCCTAGCAATAATTCAGTTTACTTACACATTCGCTGAATATTTATGGTATGGCCAGCATATCCAGTTAAAATTAAGGCACATTTGTGTTAACTTTGAACAACTACTTTGGAACTACAAATACTTCCTTCTTTTTTTAATCGCTTTGTATCGCTCAGGGCATAATGGATGTTTATATTGTTTGTCAGACTGAATATCCAGCGACAGGACATATACAAATCACCCATTTGACCACAAATCTGCTGCACATAAAAATTCTAGAGGAAATTTGCCTGTGCATAAATTGTTCAGATGGGCATGACTGTCTGCTTGTGTCAGAATGAACCAAAATCATGTTTTCACTTGTCTGATGTAACCAAAGTGTCACTGGCTGGTTTAGGAGTTTTAGCTATTACTAAATAACACAGATAATGTTTCACAATTAAAAAAACATTCCACTTGGCTGCTCATTGCTGCTCACCTCACGTACTTTTCATCACCAGTGGACACGTGTCCTTACATTGCTGGAAATCATCAGGTCTCCATAAAAATGAATGATTTCTGGCTGTTCACACTGCTTCACTGTCGGCCTGAACACAGGGTTAGATCTTAATTTACACATAGCCTTTAAGAATTCATAATTCTAATAAATTATTATTAACTTCCTGAACAAGTGCCCTTCGACTTTCATTATAAGCACGTTTTACGTAAACTCATTTTCTATTTTTTTTTTTTTTCATTATCAAAATTCTTGTCCACGGTAATCACCACAGAATACAGATGTGTTTTGTAAAGTTTGGAGTATTCTTTTAATGTACTTTGATGCTTTATTTTAGCATGTTATTGATGATTTCCAGTCAGTTTTCCTTGTTTTGCTTTGGTACACTTCAAATATGTTACAGTACGCTTCTCCCTTAGTCACTTCCCATCAGTGGTGCTTGCATCTAAACCACACACACACACACACACCATGATTTTCTGCTGATGCTGACTGCTGTTCTTCATAAGTCATCCATTGCATTTGCCATTTGACAATCTACCAGAAAAAACAAAGTAGTCTCCAGCGAGAGCTTACAGTAACTGCTTAGTAATGTGTACTGCAAAATCAGTGCAAGCTTATCAATAATAGAGTTATTGCACACTGTGGAGAAGCGCTGATCACCAAGGATAGAGTATTGTGGTTAGAGTGGGCTAGCCTATAGTCTTGTGTCCATGTGCATGTGACTTAGCAATAAATGTTGCTTTGAGCATCAGTTACATTTGCTTAAACGAACACTCTTTTCCTGTAGATCATATGCCCAAACAGCATGTCACTGCAGACGCAAATGTATATGGTCTGGTCTTCCCTCTTCCTTTCTCATTTTCATAAAATCATTAGGCAGATGCTTTTATCCAATTTGACTTACAACTGAGGCAGAATACAATCCAGGATTGAGGGCTAATATTGGCTCTGTGGTAGTCATGGGATTCGAACACAACCTTCCATCGTAGAGCCTTATCTGCTGAGTTATTATAGCTTTCATCTCTTTCCACTTACCGTCTACTTAATGCAAATCCCAAGCTATTTTCTGAAATGTGGAATTCCTTCCAGTTTGGGGGAATCATAAAACCTCAATTTGTTCTGTATCTGCAAAGTCACAAATCTCCTTAACTAGCTACTAGTGTACAGCTTTATGAGACACAGGATAGGCTCACTGGCTCAGTCTGAAAGGTGATAGCTTGCCAGTTTATGGCAGAATGGAAACCCCCCAAAATCCTTACTGCCCTTCAGAGACTAAGAGAAAGCTCATGCAAAGATCTTTTATCAGAAAGATACACTCCTTCTGCCATACGGACCTTCCTAATCCATCCTGATGGACCCACTTCTGCTTGGATCTTCACTCACCTGAAAATCACTGCTGCTAAAGATGGCCCAACATGGATAGCCTACAGATCACCATGGGTTTACTGTGGATGGTATCACACAGACACCCTAAAGATGGCTGTGGATGTTCTTTCTTAGATAGCCTTAAGACAGCAATTGCTAAGAACAGTTTACGCTCAAGTATCCATCACTGAACAGTTGATAACTGCAGTTTGATACAAGAAACTTAAAACTCTAATGATGCTCATACTCAAGTTCCTTTTAAATGCTTGACTTTATAGACGTGAAATGATAGAAGTTATAGAAGTTATAGAAGTGAAATAATTTATAATCACACTATCCGGCATCACCCAGAAGAGGATGAGTTCCTTTTTGAGTCTGATTCCTCTCAGGGTTTCTTCCTCTTCTTCCACTTATATATCCGGATTTCTGTAAAACTGCTTTGTGACAATGTCCATTGTTAAAAGCTGCTATACAAATATATTGGTTTGGGAGTTTTTAATAATAATATCTAGCATTTGTGCTTGATAAAGTAGATAAGAAATGGGTTGGGATGAGAGCTTTACATTACTGTAAGCCGTTACAACTACACATAATTCCTAAGATTAAATCACAAATAAAAGTTAAATGTATGAAGAGAAATGATCGTGTGGATATTACCGCATGAAATAAAGCCATTATATTTGTGTGATTTGGGAATTTGGGGTGCTTTGAGGTAAGGCTTTTATGATTCATCATTATCTTTTTCCAGGGATTTCCTGTAAGGTAGTCTGAGGTGAAGCCTTTATCTTTTTTTCTTTATCAAGACTTTTATTTTGAGACAAAGCAGGATTTAACACAAGGGCTCTTTGATTTGATATGCATGTATTATCAGACCAGATAATAATAATAATAATAATAATAACCAGCTATTTGCCAGCATTTTTGCCAGAAATGTTCATTTTGTCCTGTTCTTTAACCAGTTACAGCAGTTATACATTATCAAGCACTGTCGATGTCATTCATGGATCAGTGCCAATAGCCAATTCCGGTCCACAGAGGGAAACCTACCACAGTCTTCAGAGACACTACACCTACCTTTATGTAACTACTTAAAGACCTCCTACAATACTTCAGAGCATGTGCTCATTGATGCTGAATTTTGTGGCTGGTCTGAGATCTGCTTCTTGGGGAGTATGACTCCAGAACATCTGCAGAACATCTACTACTTCATTTAGCTCGGTTCCAAATTTTTATCATGAAAGAAACCAGGAGAAACTTGAAAATCAATCAACCCAACTTGGGTTGGAAGCACAGAGGATTAAAACCAGCAAGACAAAGTTCACAGAGGTCTGCAAACCTGATGGCTATCTTTGTGAGTTGCAGTAAAACATGTTTGTTTTAAGCCTGTTTCTGAGAGTTCCCCATAGTACCAGTCCATAACAACCATTTACAGGAGATGTGGCCAAACATATTAAGTACTACAGTTAAATTCAGCATTTCACTTCATTTATGATGCTGAACTCCAACCATTTTTACTCCACGACCATGTTTTAAAAAGTATCTAAGAAATTCTGTATATAGTTCTCCCGTAAGTATTGTCAATTTTTTTTTTTTTTTTTGCTCTCTGTTTAGGGAATTCTCTTTCCTGTGTAGGCCTCAATGTTCTAGAGGCACCCCCGTGAGACTGGCAGTACAAACAGTATTGAGTTTGGGACTGTGTGTTCCTTCCCTACATGTTGTGAATTTACTATGGTGTAATATTGCTCCTCTTTTGGGCGATCTCATAAACAAGCGTCACAGTGAGGGGAAGTGACTTCACAGGACCCCTAGGAGAAGTGGCCCCGCAACTAGCCTGGACTGAGATGGTCAAAGCTCAAGAGAGGGCCCACAGGGACTAAATTTGTGCAGGGCCTAGAAATTCATGGAATGGCCCTGCTCTGTATGTTTATTACTGTTTAATGAGACAGAAAGGGAAAGTATTCAAAATAAAAAATTTTTTTTTAAAGATTCCTACTTGGAAATCTACTCATATGTATTTGTGTTATACATCATCTGGGCTCGGTTTAATAAAATGGCACAAAAATCATCCTTCCTTTTAAAACTCGCATCCTCCTTCAACATTTCTTTCTGGCTTAATGCCATTATATTTCTTAATGTCAAAAATGATGAGATTTCTTCCTTTCCATATCATATATTGTGAAAAGGTCCTCGATTCAAACTGTAGCCATTTTATTTCAATTGACTACTGATAATATTACTCTAAGCACGTATTTATCCGTTCTGCCTCCACATGTAGAGGCATATGATTTAAGTACAAGACATCAAATCTGAATAGTTAATAACATTTTATTATGCTTTTACATTAGGCTGCTAATATTGTTTTTCTCCTGCCTGCTAGCCTGCTGTGGTGGCTTTGGGGCTGCGGTTGCCACAAGCAGTTTTGTACTCAGGCCTCCAACAGTGGACAGTGGATAGGTTCAGCAAACCGGACTTCATGTGAAAACTGTAATGAATTTACTGGTTGTACAATTGCAATACTGGTCCATGTAGTACACAGGGAGAGAAGGGATTTATTTATTTGCACTATCTGTTAGCACCCAGATGAGGATGGGTTCCCTTCTGAGTCTGGTTTCTCTCAAGGTTTCTTCCTCATATCTTTTCAGGGAGTTTTTCCTTGCCACCATCACCTCTGGCTTGCTCATTAGGGATAAATTCACATATTTAGAATTTATTTTGTTTTAATTTAATTTGAATGTGTTTATTTCTGTGACAATGTCCCTTGTTTAAAGCATTGTACAAATAAAATTGAATTGAAGTGAATTGCTAGTCCAGGGGGTCCTCTGTCATTTGAACTCTACACATCAGTCAATGGGTGGCACAGTGATACAAGCGTAGCATGGGGCCACCTCACAGCTCCAGGGTCCCAGGTTTGATCCTGAGCTTGGGTCCTCCCTGTCTTTGCGTGTTTCATCCTACTGTCCAAAAATATGCTGGTTTTTGGCAGACTGGCTTTGTAAATTGCCCCTAGGTGTGAATGTCTGTGTGCATGGAGCCCTGTGATGGACTGGCATCTCATCCAGGGTGTATTCCCTGCTCACACCCAGTGTTCCTTGGATAGGCTCTGGATCCTATTCACCCAATAAATGAATATTAGAAATCGTGTTAACATTATATTAGACATTATTACATTACTAAGCTAAGTAGCTAGATTTTTTGTTCCAGCTCCAGGGTGAATCCAGTGGGTCATCCATCAGTTGAACCCTACAAATCAGTTACCACCTATTATACTGGATAGGGCTACATCCAAACCTCCATATAACTGTAAAGATTATGGTAGAATATTTTAGAATTTTTTTTTTTATATTAAAAATTAATAAAATATTATAGCCTTAGGTAAATATTATATGGTAAAATATTATAGCCTAATATAAAATAAGTAGCCTTAGGTAGCCTACTTTTATCTTTCTAATGAGTACAGTAGTACAGAGCGCACACACAGTTCAGCTCTATGCAGCTCTATTCCTCGCTTCTCCTGGCTCTCGCTCCGTCATGGCGCCACATCCAACGGAATTCCACGAAGGGGGTCATTCTCAGCTGAGTAGTTTCCTGTGTCCGTTTCTAAAGGAGAGAGACGTGTGTCGCCGAAGGCCAGTTCGAGCTCAGACTTGTTTTAGGCAGGATGCCCGACTTCTGAAGCAGTATCCCGCTCTTTATCGCTGTGCCCGGAAATCGCTCTGTTCCGGGCCCCCCCCCCCCTTTTTTTTTTTAATCTGCTCGCCCGACCGGAAGTAATCATCTCGCTTTGTTTACGAATGGACATCGCGTTCCTTCCTTTATTCGTCCCGGAGCGTGTAGTCATGGCAATATCCGGTGCTGTACGTCAGCATTTTATGTCCTTTTAATAAGCTTTGACGTTGTGTTGTTTTGACCAGCGGTCCTACTTCGTTTAACTAATGTCACTTTCATTAGTTTTCAGTTGACTTTGGGTGAAAAATAAAAATAAAGTAAAATAATTTTTTTTTTTAAAATACAAGCCAGTTTTAACTTTTAAAGGTGAATACAGTAATAAAACAGGACACAACTACATTTGACTTAAATGATAATATTTATTTAATTATTGCATGTGCCTATCCTTTCTCAACACAAATAAAATAGATATTCTACTAAGATACTTTAAATGATCATTTAATAGCATTAGAACAACACGACGAATATGATATGACATTTGGACAATGGAAGACACAGCAAGTTCAATCAATGGTTTACTATATTATACTCCAGGAATACTGTTGAATTTCAATAAAGTTCAATAAAGTTGGCAGAAAGAAATGTACAAACAGCATATAGTCAATCTCTGTGTAAAATCTTTCAACAAATACATTAAGAGTCTTTACACATTTGGTTCCTCTTTGTAAACTAATTTTGCTTTTTCGTGTGTAAATATTGCATATAAAGAGGGTGAACAGATGGTACCGAAAAACAGGATTTGCTCTAGAATCAAGTAGCTGTTTTTTTTTTTTTTCTTTTACAGAATTACTTAATAAAGTGCCTTTTGTGTCTCTCTTTGTGGAGTCCTATAGGAAAAAAAATATGTATGGTATGGTATATATTAACTGAAAGAATAAGCACTTCATCTGTGCAAATTGTGAGACATTTAATGTTTTCTGTGTTTAGTTATTTTGCTTTGCTATTTATTTTTGCAATTAGTTCTTAATCCTTTTCAAACAGAAGAGATCTCGTAAGTTTCCCTCAGCAAAACTGCTTGTCTAATAATAGCTTTGTGCACAGTTTGCACAATTGTACAGGGGTAAAGAAACAAGGAAAACTAAAGTTATTTTGGTTTACTTCTCCCTCTCACACACCTTAAATGAGTTACATGCACTACATTCAAAAGTGTCATGTATTACAATCTGTAGCTGCTTGCAGTCACAGTGTCGGCTGTCAACAACTGGCAACCCACTGTGAAGTGCCTGCGTTTCTACCAGTTACTAAACACACCATGTACTTCACCACTTAGTCTTGTCAATAAATTAAACATAACCATGTTCACCACCAATAATATCACTAGTGACAGGAGAAACAAGTGGAGGTATACCGTGTGGCAGTTGTGGTGCAGTGTCCAAAAAGGGAGACATTACAATAGGGCACATATGCATCGCTTTACCAAGCTATACATTATATATAACGATATATACCCATATATATGTATGTGGATGTGTGTGTGTAATTGGTCATAAAAATAATACTTTGTGTTAATCATTGCGAAGGTAGGCAATCATCATGTGCAACAACCACGTGATTTAGTGGTACGACTTGCATATTTCAGACATATTTCCAAATGACATTATAAGTGGCCTTTTACATATAGAAACTCATTAGTCAAGGTGAGATTAAATAAGCATCTACAAAAAATATGTTATATATAATTTACATTTTTAGATCTGTCTTATTACATAGGTCCTAATTAGTATATTCCAGCAAATTCTATATCAGTGAAACAGTAAGGCTTTGGATTGGTAATGCAAAGAAAAAACAAATAAAAACATAAATCGGCATTATGTCTGAATTTTGTACACCCACAATAGACTCTCTTCCTGAGGTAGGACATGTAGCGGTCTCCTGGGTCTCTGTTGCTAATCAATAAATATCATGAACGTTAGTCATTGTACTAGAAATAAATAAATCATTAAATATGTACCTTTGTAGAGGTTTGTATGAAAGGTAAGTAAATATTAGACATTCTGGGTGTGGTTTTTGCAGGGTATGAGTGGTGAGGTGTGGCTATATTCTATTCATTCCACCAGGGCCAACCAAATATGATTAAAGTGTTAACAACAATAAAAATAAACTATACAACATACACAACACAAGTTTGTGACCATTGTCACCTACAGAGCAGCAGTTTGCAGTTCCTGACGGACAGAGCAGATGCTTGCAGAGGTGGCCACATTTAAAGTGTCCAGCCTGGATAGGATCAACATTTAGTCTGTCAGGAACGCAGAGTGAGGGTCGAAGGTCAAAGTTCATCTACAGCAGCAATGTTCAGCTGAGGCGGCCGTCGCCTCTGGTCACGGACATGCACTACCACCATGATCCGTGCGACGATCAATCTGAGGGAGAGAGAAAAAAAAAAGGCATGGTGGTTAAAAGATGTACGCTCCCCTCATATCTTATAAGGATTAAGGGTAATACTATTAGAAATAAGACTAAACATAATGGACAATGCAGTGAGTTAGAGTTAGCTGCAGTGTCAGCACTAATGTGTGAGAGGTGTAATAGATCTGACTATGCTTGCCCCTCCTTATAAAAGGCAAGGCCCCCAAATCTCTTATGTAAACATTCTGTTGACTTCTCTTATGGACAGATGGTGTATGACAGGGATTAACTCTTCATGCACAGTCACGTTTAAATCCCACTCAGATAAATGGGGGGTGAGGGTGGGAGAGCAGTGAGAGCATGCACATCAACCTTGTCAGCTACTGTGTACCATAGATAGACTAATCCCAATACAATTCCATTATAATCCCACTGGAATTACAGTCACTGACTAAAGGAATGGAGGAAATTCTCCAACTCTGGCTCAGCACTTTGAGTGATGGTCCCAGAGGGCAGTAATTATGTAATCTGATCAATGGAGAGCAAAATAACTGTACAGTCCAGCAAGCAAACTGTTACCGTGCTTTCAGACACAGACACGGGGCGAGTGGAATGTGGCCACTTTAAAAAAACAGAATTGTTTTTTTCTTGTCTCTGCGGATCACTTCCAAAGTTGGGGAAAAAAAAAAAAAAACAGTGACATCAAGGGCTAGTTAGTTAGCCAATACTAGCTAGGACTGGTAAGAGCATTATTATGGTTACAGTGTGTATATTGCATGAGCACAAAACGCACAATTATTTTACCGGGGAGAATGGACTAGAAGGTGAACGAATGCATCCAGGTCTTATAGGAAATGTGTGAAAGCGCTGCCCAGATTATGACCATCATCCTTACTTACCCAATTAATCATCAGCTTTGCTCTCTGAGCTTTGACCTTTCTTTTCTATTTTTACTATTGCTTATTTACTTACTCATGTCCCTTTCGAACAGGGCTGTTTATACCTATTTTTCATTACCCAGTCTTTTTCTGCTTCCAGTCGAGACCTTGCCCATCATAACAGGCTGATGCAGCATGTTTTGGAGGCCATTTTAGTTTATGTGTCCTCACATAGCAGCCCAGGCATTAATCCACAGAGTGCAAGCTATTGTAATGCTGTTCACTATGAAGTGGCTCGATGGCCCTAAAGCTGGCACATAAAGCTGGTTTAAGCCCCTTAGGAAGCATTCTCCTTTGCAAAACTGCTGATGGCTCAGAATGGAGTAAAAACAGGCCAAGAATGATGTGAAAATCTCTAGTCAACCCCTACCCCATGACCCTATTTCTCAGGCTCATTCTCACATAAATGGGAAAATCAGTCAATTGTATGGGGAATAAACAGTAGATAAATAAGAAAGGTCTGGTATCCTTTACTTTAACTATAACCTGCAGTTTCTCAAAGCCAATTATGTACCTTAAAGGCACCATTATGGACAATTGGAAGAAAATGTTATATAACAATTGCTCTATAATGACTAGGTTATCCTTAAGCTTGCATTTCTCTTCCTCTACCCAACCTACACAGCTACATGTTTGTCCTCAACTATTCATTTCTCTCTAGCTGTAATTACCTTGAGTACATAATGTACAGTGTTCATACACTGACCATGATACACTGCAAGCCCACTTGCTATAACTGAACAAAAAAAAAAAAAAACAATTGCTACAAGACTACAGTGATCAATCTGCATAGGAATAATTATATGCTCAACATTCCAGGCATTCCAGTGGTCAGTATTTACTGTGATACCTTGAACTGAATGTTAAGCACTCACACTTTTACCTTGCCCACAGTCAAGCAGTGTGCGGACGGGGGTATACTGAGTAGTCTTCTAAAATGGAAACTTCTTCCAGACAACAACAACAACCACTTAATACATGCCAGAAACCATTTCAATGGGCATCAAAGCCACTGGGAACCAGAGGGCAACCCTCAACCAGGACCACTGTTGAGAAAACCCGCTGCTATGCTAGAATATGAATTTATTCTGGTTCTTTTAAGGGCAAGATATTTAAAATAAGCCAAATAATTCTGCTAGGAATTACACCCACTGTGACACTGTGCGCTTTAACTGAAAATGAATGAATGAGTGAAAGTAAAACTAGAATACTTAAAAAGCATTGTTTTAACTGACCCATCAAAATCTCTCTACAGGGACAAACCAAAGAGTCTTTTAAAATGTAAGCAGAGTATTTGGGTGAAGGACAGCCATGTAAAGAGCATATGTATGACTTGAAATGGCATATCCTCTAATTTAAGCCTTCTTGGGTGAAGATGTCAAAAGATCTCCAGCTGAGGAGCAAGAAGCCATCTGACTCCTCCAGAAATCATACTGTGCAATAGCCTTAATGACGGTTCAAGATTTATGAAGAATGACAGGCTGAAAGCCTAAAACTGCTTTTTAAACCACAAGCAAGCACACACACTTTAAAAAAAAAAAAAAAATTTAAAGTGTAAAATCACCCTCACTACTGTACTGGGTGTGAGGTGTATTTGAGGACAGGTTTGTTTTGGACCTGCAGGAGCTTGAGCGTGTCCGTGTGTGTAAACGCCTCTTATTCCCTTCACCACAAGCCGCTGAACAATGCCTAATCCCCTCTCTCCCTCAAGCGTAATCTCCTTCTCATGTCCCAGGCTAAATGTGGGTAATGTTGAAGGTGTTGCTGCGGTTATCTTAGTTGGGAACATCCCGGCCTAGTTTAGCCACTGAGGCTTTGCAGGGTGGGGAGAGTCTGAAATACTGAATGGGTGAACGCATATTAGATAACCAGGTGTCTGGCTGGGTGGTGTTTTTAGGTCTCAAGTCAGGTTCAAGAGAACAAGGACGGAACAGAAACGCTCACCCAAAATTCCATTCAGAGGTCTGCATGCCTAATCTGACACAAAACTCTCAAAATAGCTAAATTAGCCATCCATCATGCCCTCTGTTCTGAACTGTCAGTCAGTCTCACAGCCAAACAGCACTAATGGAAATGAATGGCATGAAGAAGAAAACAAGGAGAGGGAGGGAGAAGGGGGAAGTGCATGATTGAGAGAGAGAGAGAGAGAGAGAGAGAGAGAGAGAGAGAGAGAAAGAGGAGGAGAATATGTGTAGGAGGGAATGAGAAAGAAAATGAGAGATAAAAACAACAGGTCAGAATGGGTTTAAGGCCATGGATTGAGGGAGGTTTCAGAGAGAGAGGAAGAAGGAGAAGGTAAGAGATGGTGCTGCTATACTGAGCATGCTTACAGCCCTAGCTGGCTCCTCGCCTCTCAGGCCAGGGGTGAGTGAGTACCATGCTGAAACCCGACCAGCTTGAGCAAAACAGATCCAGTGGCTACGTATCTGCGTGCTTGCACGTATGCAATACAAAGCACACTCTATATTATGTGTTTCTCTTCAGAATGTCCTTATCACATTTCCTTTTTCCTTGTTACACTGTCACTCTCACGCTCTCTCTCTCTATCCTATCACCTTTAGAGAGATTTCTGCTTATTATTATTAGCATTATTATCATTCCCTCTCTCTCAACTCCTGTCTTTCTGACTCTCTAATGGACAAGCACTACTAGCCCCTGTCCTGGGGCCGAAGCAGATGGTGTGCTGTCATTAGTGTATTGTCTGTGCTGCTGCCATGCCTGATAACAGGCCGAAGTGACTGGAGTAGCAGGTGCACTTAGACACACACACTTCTCCCTGCCTGGCCATCTGCCACACACACACACACACACACACACACACAAACTCAAGGAGGCCTGAATTAACTGCCTATTCACTCCTCTAGGATTTCTACTCTAGGGACCTCTCTTTTTTTACTCTATCAGTTTCACTTCTACATTGAAAGGCTGACAATGTAGTTTACATCACGTGCAATGTCAGTGGCAATAACATGCATATTACATGGAGCCAAATGAAGGGTGAAAGGTCATTCACTTTGTTTTAAGTGATGTTTGAACTAAAGAAGGAATGAAGAGTTTAGAAAGTGGACAACAGTCAGTAAATAACATCAGCGCCTCGATTTGAAATTTAAATAACGCAAGAAACAGAATGATTAGAAAACTGATCTCTCAGCAACATGCTCCAGTGTTAGTGTGCAATTCTTCTTTAAGGACTTTCTAATGTTTGTTCACTTCCCCTGCCTAAAGCAGCAGTTTAATCACTGTAACATCACTTGGAATTAATCTAGTAGTCATATATTCATATATCAGGATGATTACATGCCTTCAACAGTGATCACACTGGACGACAAGAATAAAACCCATGTGGCAAAAAACCCTGAATGAAGAGCGTGCATTATGTGAAAATTTTGCATCAGATTTCACTTCACACAAAGTTCATCTACATCTAGATTTGAAGCTTTTTTTCCTCTTACATTATAATGTCTCATGTTGCTCACGAACAAGCAAGCTGTTCACTGAACCACTATTTTACCTCCAAAAGATGTAACATCAGGACTCTCTATAACGGAGTTTGATTCACCCCAGCCGAGAAATTTGCAAAGTGAAAATCTGGTGTAACTTTTCCTTAAGCCTGTTCTGGTGTCTTTGTGAGATTTAAAAATCATTCGAAATCAATTCCCTTCTATTTATAGAGCACTTTGTGCCTTTGTCTGCACCTTATCTGAAAACCCTTAAAAACAACAGCACTGACTGAAAGTCAAACAGTGGACACTTTCATCTTCGAAAAAAAAAAAAAATTGGGTCACAACCAGCTTGTTTCTTAGTTCAGACCTGTGCAGCCAATAGCATGACAGAAAGTTCTTCCACTTCTCCTCCCTCCCTAGTTCCAACAGGCTCTTGTTTTCCTTTTTTTAAACCAGAGAAATAAATAAAGTATGACAGATGAAAAATAAGAGGAATTGTTAAACATGGCTCAAAACCCAGCACATATTCACATCTCGCAGCAACTTTTACCAGGTCTGGTTTTCCAAACATTAAACCTCATCAGTACCTGATAGCATCACCAAGCTTGCTTTTTTTTTTTTAATCATCAACGCCACTTGCATGGACCTTCTAATGTTCAGCAGGTTTGATTTGTCCACTAAGGGGATAAGACGTAAACAAGTTTTCCTCCTACTTCTATTTCACTTTCTCGGTGTTCTGTGCATTCCTAACAAGCAGGGAGAAAAAAGTTCCTTCATTTGATATTAACAGACCCTTACTTTCAGGGGTCACTGTTCAGCTGCAATTGGACGTGTTATAATATGAACACTGAGGAGGATGGAAACAATTTGAAGTACGTGCCATGGTGCACAACACGCGGGGCTGTGTGTTGAGCCACATGCAAAAACAGCATGCTTGGTTAAAGGCCCCAGGCACTTACATTAGTCATCGCAGCATATTGCTCCAACATGCGAAAGCACTGCATGGCACACTAACACACACACCCACATATAATTAGGCAAATTATCAGAGCTAGTTTCCCTGCTGCAAGTCGTAGATTGCTTTTAATACATGAGACATTCCGAGCTGTATGATAAAGGAAAACTTGAACTTGAGCCTCAAAACAACAATCAAACGTAGGCTCGAGCCTCAGAACAACAATCACACTTTAGCTCGAGCCTCAGAACAACAATCACACTTTAGCTCGAGCCTCAGAACAACAATCACACGTTCCCTCCACCGTCTAAGAATAGCGCTTTTTAAATAAATCAGCACCAAAGACTTCTCATGTAAGCACTAAAACGCACTTCTGTGTGATTATTGCACGATTCTTCAATCCTTCACTGAGAGCAAGAGCAAAACGTGAGCGCTTTCCCCCCTAACGCGCAGTGCTGCGCAGTTTGTTTACCACCGCACAGCCACTGCGCTTCGTCACGTTCAGCACGTCTGAAATTCCAGGGAATTCCTCTGAGTGAAAAACACATTCTCTCAGTCAATAACAAGGTCTCATCGTGCAAATCCGAAGTGAACTGTTAGAACACAGATGTTCTACTGAATGCGCGATGCATTGCATAATGACACCGAATACACTACGGATTAATGCTCTCAGACGTGCAGTGTATTGGGTTATTTTTTAACTCATATTCCCCAGTGATTTTCTTCACTTTCTCACATTCCCTTAAATCGAAAATATTATGAAAACAGTTTAAAAATAGAGCGAATAAAAATTCATAAATGCGAAATTCATGTCACAGACCTTATTATGCGTCTTGATAAGTACATAATTGTGTACTTGTAATTAAAGCTAATTATATATTTAAACCAAGTATGATAAATAACTTAATGTGCAATTTAATGTTTTAAATACAGGAAAAACCTGAGGAGCTAAAACTAGAATGACAATTAGATAACTGAGCTAGAGTATAAACATACATATTTCATGCATAAATGTCAAATTAAAAAGAATTAGTATGATCAACACCTTGTGATGATCAACCTTGTGGTAAGGACTACTGTTGCCATTGGACCCCTATCCTACATGCTTCGTCATGTCTTAACTGCCAGCATGACCCATAGCAAAATAACATGTCGAAAGAACTCACCTTTTACAGTGGTCACTGTCTCCTTGAATCCCAGCGAAACATACGGGCTGTCGTGTAGACCATTTATTCCACCTTTGCAGCAACTGATAGGCTTGAATCCCATCATATTTTCACAGTTCCCAAACTCTCTGTTTTCCATGAGGTTTAAGGCGATATAATTGAGACCATGCTGGAACCCAGCAGAAGTCTCTTTGCACATGGGGCTGCCGTATTCCTCATCAGAACCCTCACTGCTCCGGACAGAGACGTTCTCAACAGAGGCAGAACTATGCCGCTTGGACTGGTGGGCAAAAGAGGGAAACACCGGCATTACAGTGGTGGTGGACGAGAAGGTCTCTGAGCTGTGCCGTCTTCGACCGCGTGGGTCAGCTCGGATCACCTTTGCCTCTCCATCAGGGTCGACTGTGGTGTTGGGTAAGAGGAATGCACCTATTCCTGGCATGCTTTTGTCAGTCAGAGTGAGCCGCTGTACCCTGTTAGTGGGACTAGCCATATCGGTTTCACCATTCTCCGTGATGATGGAGGGAGACATGCGTGCATCATCAAATTTCATCTCGGCATAATCATCTTTCCTGGTGCCAGGTGAACAGGAGGGGTTCTGCTCGTCAGAGACGTACGTTCCCTCATCAGATGAGCATGGACGGTTGGTGAGCTCTGGGATTTCATATAGGGAACTAGCAAGGGTTTCTTCTGATTTTGGCGAATGTGAGTTCAGGTCAAGGTTCATGTAGTCACAAAGTGGGGATCTACTTCTTAGGCGGCCAAGGCTGGGTGATGCCTGGCTCTCCACTGATCCAGAGGGCAAGGAGTACTGTGAAGTGTCACTGAAGTCTATGTTGATATACTCTCCTGGGCTTTTTGGCTCACTGGGGAGGGGATGTTCGTTCATTCTTGGGAGCATCCTTAGAGTATCCAGAGATAATCTGTTCTGTCTGCTGATTCGTGCTCTGTGCAACAGTCCATCGTTCCGACTATGCCTGAGTGGATTAAGGGTGGAGGGGCTGGGCAACGACAGCCCAGGGTTTGCTGTAGACATGGCATTGCAGTTTGTCTCCTCTCCTCGTTTATGCCCCTGAGGGCACATTAAAACATAATGGTCCTCTCCTCTTTTAGGACCTTCATGTTTGTTAGAATTTAGCAAGAAAGAGGGTCGCTGTGCTGGCACGCACCCCCCAAGGACATAATCTGGTGGAGTTGCTGAGACGTATGGATCAACAGGCGACATGTTCATATATTCTCCATTTGTGACTCTGACATCGGTGCTCTCCAATGAGGATTTGGAGCCAGACCACATCCTCATGTAACCACTGTCCTCTAGTGAACCGGTGCTGGGAGAATTGGTTGTGCCTTGCCTGCCTGTGGCCTGAAGGTGGGACCTGGGATTGATGATCTGCTTGGGGGCTGAGACACACATGGGGCTCATGGGAACATAGTGGTCATTTTTGCTGCCTTGTAGTGCCACACCTGGTGTCATGGGCATGTAGCCATCATCACCTTGGTTACTGATAGAACTCCTGCTGGAGCCAATTTCAAGGTCCCCATAATCCTCAGGGTATGAAACCTTTGGAGAAACAGAGTGTGTGCTCTGCCCAGAGTTGCCATTAGCATACACTGCCCACATCAACATATATTCATCAAGTGAGGCTGATGACTGCTGAGATGGGGTCCTAGGTTGTTGTGGTGCTGTAAGGGAGTAAGTTCTCTTCCTGTATAACTTCTCTAAGTCCAACTTCTCTCTGCTGGATGCCTGGATCTTATTCAAGGAGTGGCTTGATGGACTGTCCATCATCACGTAACCATGGAGATCTGTGCTTTCACGGGAAGGGGGCGTCCCAGAGAAGGATGAAGGTGTATTGCTCCGGTTGGATGCATTGTATTTTGCATCTCCTGGGCTGGACCCGTAATCATCACAAGACAAGAAGCTAGTGTCACTAGGTGACCCTGAGACAGAGCCACTGCAACTCGAAGCTTTGTGTACTGCTGAGGTGGAGGTAGAGCCATTCATGCTAGTAGAGGAGAGGCTCAGTGGGCTTATGGGAGATGGAGGTGAATGAGATACAGGCACAGACATAGACATGGATCGGTTGTGATGTAGAAGCGATGCTTCAAATGTACGGCATCCCGCAGAAACAGTGTTGGACCTGCTCATGTGCTTCCAGACAGTGGGGCTTCCGTTTTCCGATACCGACATGGATACTGGCCTTGCCATGGTGCCTTCACCCTCACTGGCTGTGCGTATCCGACAGGAAGTAAACTTGTTGATAGGTGATGTGGCTGCCACACTGTCTGTCCTTGATCTTCTTACCAACCCTGTCTGACTGGGAGGCAAATTGTTCAAGTTCCGCCGGGTGGGTACAGATATGGGGTTGGATCCTGAAGACTGGCTTTTGCTGCGTGGTCTGAACTCTGACGACTCTTTCATTGCTTTCATAGCCTCTAAAATTGTTTCATGTATGTTTTGTGCCACTACAGAGTCATCTGCCTGCATCCAAAGCTCCCCAGGTCCTGTAGAGGCAGATCTGCCCACCTCAATGAAGAAAAAGCTGTCAGAATGACCACATCGCCTTATGTTCATTAGCTGCAGGCTGACAGATGAAACTTCAGTGTTAAGTTTCACAAAGCTAATGGACCGACTTGATAAACACAACCTGTAAACTCCAGTGATGTTTCTAGTCTGTCCAAGTCCTTTAGATTTCACATTCACTTGCCATACCTCTTTGTAAGCGGCGTTCACTGGAGTAATCATACCGTAATTACCCTCGTCAAAGCCCACTAAGGAGGACGCCGAGTTGGTTACTGCGCTGTCATACACTTTTCCCTCACTCATTAAATCGGTGAGGTCTCTGTACCAGCTTTCCTGTTCGTTTTCGTTTTCAGCAGCTACGGCAAAATATTCGTCCTTGGTATACAGAGCTATCAGGTACCTGTGTTTGGCGTCTGCGCGTTTGTTTATGCTCAAACAGGAGTCAAGAGAGATGACTCTTTTCGCAGCTGATTTGTTTTTCCATTTCTTCTCGCTCTCATAATATTCCAGCCGGGCTGGCAGGCAGTCGCTTTGCTCTTTCAAAACAAAAAATCTCCGGTGTCCGTGCTTCTGTTTTTTAAGGTATCCACTTTTCTTGACGTTGTTTGAATACATGTTGACGTTTGAGAACGAGGTCCCTCCCGTTAGTGGCGGACTCGCCATCCTGGCGCTTCAAAATATTCCGACTCACTTTCTGCAACTTGTTTCCCAACCAATCCCAAAAGCCAACTAAACTAGCGCCGAACAAGAGTTGCGCTGCTTAAACGAGCGCCCGACGGCGGTTCACCACAAAATAACACCGCTTTCAGAATGACTGAACTATAAGAGAGAAAAACAACGCGTGACGTTTACACACATCCTAGCTTTGGTCAGTGAGGAAAATACACAGTCATATAAGGCGGCGCAACCGTCGAGGGGCGTGCCTGCCAATCTAAAGAGCACGACTGCTCATTGGACTCATTGGTCGACTGAAAAAGATTCACGTTTGGATGAGCCAATCACCGCAAGAGGCTCCGGCGAATCCCCCGCACGCAGACCGCTCCCTCCTCCGGCCCTGATTTGAATACACTGCGAAGATGACACACGTTTTACTGTACATACTGTGATGCATTTCTTCGTCAGACTGCATGTGCACAGTTAAAAATATCGAAAATACCATAAATAGCCTTGCTGCTTTCTCTTTTTTCCAAACCACATTTTTGGTATATTTTGGCACATTTCTGGCATTTTTATCAAAGTACCTACATTTCAAAAGTTCACACTGCCCACAATGCAGTTTGTAATACCTAGTCGTCTGAATAAACCATATGACAGGAGTGAGTTTTCACAAAATAACACGTTTCACGTCATGAACTATTCATTAAAACAAGGCTGCGCTTATTTGGATGTCTGGACAGCGCGCGCGTTTTTTTCCCCCAGCTTGCTCACAGCGGCTGTCTAACTAGTAAACAAGCGCTCATGACGCCTATTTTTACGCGCGCGCGGGTGTCCGCGCGTCCCGCAGCACGGCCGCGCGCTTCCTGTGCTGCGCTTATTTATTTACGTGTCAGCACTGGAGCACTCATGAAGCATGCCGTTAAAGTAATTCAGATAAATCTGTTCAAATCTGCTCTGCTTTCTGCGCACTGTGAGGCAGTTAATGCACTTAACGTGGCATTAAAGTAGCTATGAAAGCTAAAGCCTCATGGTGCACATAATCAACGCAAAACGAAATTATGCGCATTTTAGTGTGACTTTCTGTGCTTGTTTCTGAAACACCGGAATGTGCTGTTCTTTTTTTTTTTTTTTAAGCAGTACTATTGCGCCACATTAAAAATATAGGCTAATAACAACACGGAAATGACGCCACCGCATGGCCACATGATATGCACGGAGCTCAATGCAGGGGATGCAATGTCGCACATTTTGTCTGATATGAATATGAGAAATCCCACCGCCCTACATGGTGTTTCCCAGTTTTGCCCCAGTAATCCTACTGTTTATTTATTTAGTGTTATTCTCTCTGCTTCCACACAACACTTTAAAGTTGGCAGGCTGCAAGCTGATGAGCTGATTAAACTGTGAGCAGGAAAACCGCAGTGATGTTGGATGTGCATGCTGTGGTCACTGGACTAGGCGAACTGTGCGCAGTAACTGTGCTGTAACTGCTCCACTATTCATATCCATTCTAGTAAAAACACAAGCTACCGTTAAAACCGTTACACACGGAAGCGCTGTTACGTCATCACTGTTTTCACTCACTTCACGCGACAGATACTGGACGCTGCTCAGGGTTGGGTTGCTTCATAAATAATAAACTGACTAACTCTCGAAATGATCACTCACTAAACACCCCAACAGGCATAAAACGCGCAAACAAACAAACAAATTCTGTATTTATATTTGCGCATGCCCTAGTCTTATTTCCCTTATGTGCTTATTCATTTCCCCTCATCAGCCTTTTACTACTGCTACTACTTTTTAAATAGATAATTTTGCAATAATTATTCTCTGTGTCTAATTAATTATTTCCTTATTTAGATTTCTTTATTTGTTGCTGTCAGCACTGTCAATCAAATATGTCATTGTGACTCCTTAGTTCCCATTGGCTGATTGATATCCAAAGATTCCTCACAAATTTGACTCTTTCACACCAGAGTCCGCACTTATGGACAATCAATTTAAGGCCATTTTTAAGAAAACATAAAATGTAAATAAATCACCTCCAAATCACTAATTAAATTAAAAAATAAATGACTCCACTGAAAGCCTTAGCTTTTCTGGAAATGAGTTGTTTTTATTGAAGATATTTGTACCTCTGAAATTAGCTGCATCATGCAACAGTCCTAAACATGCATACATTTTGTACATCAAGAATACAGCTATATTTTGTTCAAAAATTATATCTTCTATAGTTTTTGATCAACACTGAATATATTAGTTTTGGCTATTTTTGTTTCAAAACATATTGGAAGACTTTTTTTAGGCATAATGTTTTATCCTTTGTTACTCATGGTATTCCTGGACATGGACAATCCTTTAAATCCTTTTAAATTAAAGTTTTGGTTTTTTTTTTAAATTAAATAATTTGGCATGCAATTTTAAGTAATAAGAACATGTAAAGAATCTGGATAGGTTTTAAAATAATCTATGCTCTAAGGGGTTCATTTCTGTATTTTTGCTTTCCTACATTAGTGGTCCATCTGCAGCTATGTATACAGTATGCATGTCTGCAGTATGCAGTTTGTCAGCTCCTCTCTATCACATCCATTAGTGGAAAGGGTCCACCACAGAACCACCAATGACCAGATATTATTTGGATGGTGGATTATTGTCAGCACAGCCGTGACATTGGCACAAAAGTTGCGTAGTAGTGTGTGTTTTGGTGATATGACTGTATCGGGTGCATACACATTGCTAGGGTTTTTTTAAACTCCTCTGTGTCACTGTTGGGTCTGTCTGCCAAATATCCAATCAACAGTGGTCCTTCATCAGTGTACGTTTAGAAATGCACACTGGTGAAGAGCTAAAGGAGAATGAACACAAAAATCATAATGTTTTACTCTACATTCGTGGACCAACAGAGTAGGTGTGTGACCAGCACATGTACACTGTGCTTTACTTCACCAGTAACACTGCTGTACCTGATAAACTCATGACAAAGCATCCTATAGATAGGATTTTGGGCATAATTAATAAAATATTGTGTTTAACGGTCTACAGGTCTATATAGTAGCCCACTACTATAGGAGACACTGGTCTATAGGTCTATAGTAGACACTCCTGTCTATAATGTAACAATACAGTTAAATACACGGTGTTAGTGCCCTGAATATGAAGCAGCAAAGGAACTTCATCCAGGTTTTTCCATTTTTTATTTCTTCCATTATTTTGTAATCCTAAATTTTGATTTAAAAAAAAAAAAACAGCTTCAAATAATTTAGGAAGGCTGGGTAAGTGCAACAACTTTAAACTGGATGTAAAGCTAGGTAATATTAGAAGATAGTTTGATTAAACACAGTTAATTATCATTGATGTATTAAATAGATAATCTGTATACCTTACTTACACATTGTTTAAGTTATTGCAAAATCTTTTGTTTTAGCTCTTATTGTGTATATTGATTGTTCAGTTTTTAACAGATTCTTTTGTTAAAGTTTTTTACTCTTTCAATAAGGTGTGTATTTGGCAGTACAATATAAAAAAAAGTATACCTATACAACCATTGGTTTTTACAGTAATTTAATATGCAGTTTTGTAAAATAAATAAATAAATACAGGTTTGCTTTCTTTTTAAAAATGCAATGTGGCATTATTGTAAACAGACTTTACAGTAGGAATGTTGTAAATATTGATTACAGTAACTACCTGGCATCTCCGCATCCAGTAAAAACTGTATATTTACAAAGTAATTGTTTACATTGTGTTTATGTAGCTGAAATTATTAGGATAAGTTGGGTTGAAATTTCATGCAACTTCTTATTCACTGTGACTTCAAGTGAAAGTGTATTTTCTGTCATTGCTTAATCCAGCATCCCACAAATCTGGAGGAGAGTGAAGACAATGCCACTATTTACTGCTGCCAAAGTCCATCAGTAAAAAAGAGAACGTGTTGGCCAAAGGAGAAATACAGGCCAACAGTACAACCCAGTGGCCATTTGTGGAAGCATCTCAGATATTGCATGAAATAATTATACGTGTCTCTATATACATGTATATGATTATGCATGTAAAGATTAGGGGTCTGACATTATAATCATCAAAAAATTTTAAATAGGTACACTGTAAACATTAGGCCATACCCATATTATGTCACAGAAATATTTACTGGTATGTTGTTTAAAACATGCGGCCCAATGCAAACACAAAGTAAAAAATCAGAGAAAATCTTTATTTTGATAAACTACTAACAGTATTGTATTATTTTCTCTAAACAAATAGTTTAACTCTTACACTTCCGTTGTAGTTTTATACATAATAGATTGTCATTCTCTTTGAAAATGTAAGGTTGTTAGCAGATATATACTGAATACCATGATAATCTTTTTGTAACTTAATATACTGTTAATTTTTTTTGTACATTTCCACCTCTGGTGTGTTTCGAATTCACTACTCATTGGAATGTTGGGTGTAATGTTTATCACATTTCAGATGTTTAATGTGTACCTACCGTAGGTAAGTATTCATTTTTTTAAAAAATATGTGACTGGAGAGTTCCATCCAATTTCCATAGCACTTATCATACACAAAGAAAAGGACATCCTAGATGGAGTGCCAACACATCACAGGGCACAATCACACACACCTACAACACATGTCTTTGGACTGGGTACCCGGAGGAAACCCCCAAAGCACAGGGAGAACATACACACAGGGCAGAGGTGCAATTTGAACCCACATCCCCAGAGGTGCGAGGCAAACATCCTAACCACTAAACCCCTTCTGTGTTGTATCACAATTTAAAAAAAAAAAAAAAAAAAAAAAAAAAACAATCACAATATACAGTCAGGTCCATAAATATTGGGACATCGACACAATTCTAACATTTTTGGCTCTATACACCACCACAATG
>CM075028.1:7690764-7751072 GCA_037576675.1 Pangasius sanitwongsei
ACATACAGTTACAGTTACATGTAGCTATAGTAACAGTTACAGTTACATGTAACCATAGTAACATATTGTTACAGTTAAATGTAACCATAGTAACATACAGTTACAGTTAAATGTAACCATAGTAACATACAGTTACACGTAGCTATAGTAACATACAGTTACATGTAGCCATAGTAACATACAGTTGCATGTAGCTATAGTAACATACAGTTACAGTTACATGTAGCTATAGTAACAGTTACAGTTACATGTAACCATAGTAACATATTGTTACAGTTACAGTAAACTCACAGCTTCATTATTAGTAGACAGCACCGTAATTCACACTTGCACAATCTCTCTCTCTATCTCTCATAACTATTTATTATAATTCATTCAAATAATTATAATCTTATACTTACTACTTTTTCTCTGTGCATGATTACATTCAAGATAAGATTACATACAAAGAAATGTAATGTTATCGCACTCCCTTATCTCTGTGTATGTTTTAGAGCCGGCAGAATTCTAGATCTAACGACCTGTATATAAAATAACTAACAAAGATTAACCATTATTCAGTCAAATTTTGCACTGCAAACATCACTGTCAGCTTTAACTTGTCAATGCTGGCAAGTGACCGGGGTATAAACAGGATAATCCACGGCTAGATGCGAATTACATGACACAAAGCGGATTATCCCTTACTTACCCAAGCAAAATATTAAGTAATTAAAATCTACTGGAAGTAAAGTATTATAGAGTCTTTAAAAAATACTATTTATGACTCGTTCTATAGGCAGGAATGGTTATTTATTCAGCAAAAGTCCTCTCTCCTTATTCACACACTGCTTCTTTAATACTTTTTTTGAAAACCTTTTTTTGTTTATTTGTTTGTTTTGCCTAATTCTAAAACAGACTGTATGATAGCATGTTCTCCATGTCAGATTATACGACTATACTCTAATGACAGACCTGTGCCTAAAGAAAACTGCTACATTCTGCTTACATCATCAATCAGCGGTCAGATGTGGGCTCGTGCAGAAAATGTAAAACAGAAACATTCTTTAAAATGAGCGTGAGGTCATTAGGATACGTCTTCTGTCCATTAGCATCTTTTGTTTACATTTTGCCATTGCCGATACTGTATTTGTAGTTGTCCTGTGAGTTTTGCATTGTCCTATCTCTTCCTCTTATTGGTGGCTTTTAGACTGCTGGTGAGCATGCCACATTATGCATCCACCAATCTCAACTAACAACCAAATAACACTTTTAAGAGTTGTGATTATTTTGTCAGTGACAGCAAATCAGGCCATTATAACAGTATTTCCAGACCTAAAATAATCATATAATTTCAAAGATACATCAAAGTAAAGTGATATTGCTAACAACTACAATTTCTAATTTCTTCATTTCAGGATACTGTTTATGTATTTTCTGGCCCACACGTTAAATAGATCTGTTCAGCTCTGCCCCTTTTTCTTAACCCATGAGGCATACGGAATTTGAACAACAGGCTCGGGTTTGGAAAGAAGGGAATGGAAAGGATTGTCACTGTTCATTCAAAAATGTCAGTTTGCCTCACAGGTACCAGAGGGCTCTAAAATTACAAACTGCTCCTTTAAATATTAATTGGTGACAAATTTGTAAGCAAGCCTTCTGACGTTTGCCATACATAGTCAATAAACCATGGCAATTCAAAATATCTGGATTTAAAACAGACAAAAGCAAATCCCAAAAGCAATTTACTCTCAACATGGCCGCTGAATATAGTGCATAACAGCTTTTATACTACAGATGAGATACCAAATGATTTGTGATTCAAATAATTGTGTTGCATTGACTGTTGGTAAAGTACATGATCATCACAGATAATAATTCAAAAGTCAGTGGCTGGCTCAAAGCAAGCAAACCACAATCGACTTCTTAAGTGTTTTCTCAAAAAAAAAAGTTTTAAAAATAAAAGTAACATTTAGACCAGTTAGCAAAAAAGCTGATCCAGTTCTCCACACTAGACTGAGGTGGAGTCTAGCTTTCTTTTCCTCTCTTCTCCTTCTGTTGTTGTTTGATTTCCCACGTGGAGTTGGTACCTCTGTCCTGAAACCAAAATACACATAATATGTCTGTCATTTAGCACCTACAATCATGTTAACATTGCAGATTGATTTAGTATGATTAAGGAAAGATATACTAAATCATATGCCAAGCATGAACCACATCTTTTACGTTGCCTATGTTTCTTTTTGGAAAATGTATTTTTAAAAAAAATGTTAAAGCTAGAAAGGTGTTCCTGAACGTCAAAACATTTTTGCATTTCCATTATCCTCTCAAATAAATTAAACAAATGAAAAATCCGATGTAATATTTTTGGGGGTAAAATAATTGGGTCTTACCTTAATCTGAACTCCCAAGGGCATTAGATCATTGCGAAGGGCATCACAGGCCTTCAGTAAGGGCAATCTGTCTGGCTGTGGTCTCTTGCTCTGAAGCACTTTGCTGGTATGAAGGTCCTGAATCGCTTCACCCTCCACAGAGAGAGCAAAGTTTCGAACCTCACTACGGAAGCGCACCAGCTGCTCCACTACATTGTGTAAAATACTGGATGATTCAGCACTGGATGAGTCCTGAAAGAAATGCAGTTCTGTGTGAAATTCTTAACAGTGGCATTTTATCCACCTGTTTTTATGCACATTTTGAATCTGAAAATCTGAAAGGAATTTTGAAAAACATCTGCAAATCAATTTCTGTGGTTTGTGTATTTAAGGTATGACACTGTTTGGCTGGTGCTCTTTTGACTACATTATCTTATACCACAGTGATGTGGAATGATCTATTCTAACTGGTCAGAAGGTATTGATTAATTTTCTATAAGAACCCTCAGATAGTAGTTCCAAAAGCACTCAATCGAATGCGTTATCATTTCTATAGTAATAACGTACACAAGGCTTTGTAAGGCGGATACTCCACTTGAACCAAGGGTGTCAAACATACAGCCACTGGTTCTCATCTGGCCCACCAAATGAATCTAGAGTCCATGTTCTTAAACAAAAATGTCTTATGGACCATAATTAAATCAACAGATGAAAATAAGACCTAGTCTCTGTTATTCCACTAGAGGGCAAAATAGAGCTGGGGCCTTCCAGGAACAAGTGTATTTACTTATACTGAGATCTGGTTTGTGAATTTCTTTGTTATAAGAGAAACCGAACACTTCAGGGCATGCTGTTACAGAAAAATAATCCCCTCATTGATTATTTTCCTCAATTCAAGTGCTGCCATGTTTTATTCCTGATTGCTTCTCTTCAGCATATATATATATATATATATAATATGACATGGAAATACACAATTCTCTCTTCATTTTGCCTACAATTGATAACATTTGTGATAAATTACAGTGGAAGTGTTTCTTATATTGCTGTCCAAGAATTCAAATGTTTGAGGTGGCTAAAAGTCATCAGTGGGAATGTATGTTTTTGAGTAAGTAGAATACTGAACTGATTCAGTAAGTAAAAACCTGACTGGTTGGTACTAAGCACTGGTATTGCACACTTGTTTTTCCTGCATAAGAACATCAACTTATCGAGCACAAGGTACGCACTGCACACTCAACTGTTACAGCAGGTGTTTTTTTTAGATCTTGTTAGACAGTTCTAAGGTATAACACCAAAGACCTCTGACCTCTTTATCCAGCAGATCAACTCCAAGGACATCCATGATATCCCTGATGTAAGACAGCATTGCTCCAAACACTGCTGGACACCTAGAGCTCCCATCAACCTGTAAAGAGGCAGAAAGAGGTAAGCAAAACTCCGCATTATTGAGAGTTCACATTTCAGTGAATGAGTTTATTAAAGCTAACACATAAAAGTGAAGATTGGAAAAATATCGCTTGGTCTTTTTCCAATCTTCAACTGTCCAGTTTGGGTGAGCCTGTGCCCACTGTAGCCTCAGATTCATGTTCTTAGCTGACAGGAGTGGAACCCGATGTTAAGCAGTCTGAGATGCTCACCACAGCTGTAAATAGTGGTTATTTGAGTTACCATAGCTTTCCTGTCAACTCAAAACAAAGTGGTCATTCTCCTCTGACCTCTCTCATCAACAAGGCATTTCCACTCACTGGATGTTTTTTGCACTATTCTGTGTAAACTCTAGAGATGGTTGTGTGTGAAAATACCAGGGGATCAGCAGCAACAACCATGACTGTCACTGGGATCACATTTTTACAAAATCTTATGGTTGAGACAAGCATTAACTAAAGCTCTTGGCCTGTATCTGCATAAGTTTATGCACTGTGCTCCTGCCAGTTTCTCAAAATCTTTACAGATTATTGAAGTAAAGAATACTGGTAATAGATTAAAAAAATATTTATTTTTAATCCAAAACAGAAAGTCAGAGTAACAACATCCAATATGTTTTTCCAGACTGACGCTGTACATTCCTGAGCAAAACAAATGGGCCAAGCCCAAAATGGCAAAATATTAAGCTTTTAATGGTCTTAACAACAAATCGTTGGTCAGAAAATTAGCAAGAATTAAACTAATGCACTCCTGAGACCTTATTCACCTTGGTAACAGGCTGAAGCTGACAGTTTCCGTGGTGAATGAGGTTCATGATGGCGTCCATTGCCTTTGGTGTGTCAAAGTCATCTGCAAGTGCAGTTCGCACTGTGGCCTGTGTGACTGATAACCTAAACAAGGCACATCAGGATGGAAAACAGAAAAAAATACTTTTAATTCATAATCAATCTGCTATTTAGCATTGGATTTCTTACTGACAATAAAACTGCAACAACTGTCCCCAAAATATCCTATAAATCTTATCTTTACCTCAGTTATCATCAATTTAAAATAATACTTGAATCAGACAATTAAACCTTCATATTCCCGAGGATCCTCTTCATGACAACTAAGAGTGTAACTAACAGATGAAAGTTACATAACAGGAATTAAAATCATCTTTTTTTTTTAATTTTATATAAGATCAGTAATTTTTGGAATTTCTATTTCAGCTCATTAAGCTCAGATCAAAATAACCCAAACTTAATTTCTGTAATATAAACATGCAAATGATATTTCCATGTTTATTACAGAAGAACAAAGTGCTAAAACATTTTAGTTGCTGAGTTATACAAGTTATTTTCACTTAAAGCCTAGGAAATCTTGCTCATCCAATTCTTCAGTTTCAGCATAGCAGCAGTATGGAATCTCCTACCTCTCCCATAAAAAGCTCTCATGTATGTCTTGGCACTGTAGGTGACCCTGCATGTAGGCCTGGGCATTATGGATGAAGCCAGTGATGGAGGACAGTGTAGAGCGAGCTTCGTTCATACTGGCATCACTGTAATCAATCGCTGGGTGAAGAAAAGAGAGTTTGACCTTGAAATCTGAGTTTGTTCAATATTCCCTCTTAGCTGTATTGAAGTAATTGTTTTTGTAAAACTTTTACATTTTCAAAGTCAAATGTTCACATGTAAGCTTCTGTGTCAGAATGTATCTGCTGTTAATGGTTTATATCTATGGTTAATATAGATATGGTAATAAAGCTTACCTGATCTGTACTTGGTCAACAGGCAAAACAGCCTAAACTCATTGGCAGTATAGGACTGTAAGAATTCCTACACAAAAGGGGGGATGGAGAGAGAGGGAGGGAGAGCGAGAGAGAGCGAGGGAGAGGGAGAGCGAGGGAGAGAGGGAGAGAGAGAGAGAGAGAACAGCAGTTCAGGAGAAGCCTTAAACGAGCAGTTTCTAATTTGTAGAGGCCACTGTTGCCTGTGGTACAAACTGCTCTTGCAGTGAAAACATTGAGCATGAGTTTAGGGCTGAGCGATATGATGATATAATATTGATATCATGGTAAATTATGTCACAATACACTTTTCTGAGATACAGTGGATATCGTTATATCTTTTAATAATTTTGTTTTACATTTTATGAAAAATATTTACTAAATTTAATTACTGGAAGCAGCTGATTTGATGTTAATCTTTTGAACTTAAAATGTTAACATTTAACATGTTTGATAGATTTTTAAATGTTATTCTTTAAATATAAAAAATTTAATTAATGAAATTAGACATTAAAAAAAGTATCGTCAAACATTTTGTGAAATGCAACACTACTGTATTGCTGGCAGTTTATGAGCAAACCTATATATCATGATCCATATCATGTATCATAGAAATGTCTTCAATAATACTGATATTTTTATCTTTTCGTCCACCCCTATTTAAGCCTAAAGCTTTTCCCCATCCAAGCCCACTCTCTGTGTTGAAACTACATATCCCTCGTGGGCTCTTGCTAGCAGCAAGCCTCATTTCTGTGCCAGAAAAAAAAATGTACATAGAAGTGTGAAACTATAAGCTAGTGAGATTAAATTAATGGAAATATCAGTTTTTCTAAGGTACAGTATCTTTGAAATTATATTACTATTTTATAGGAGCTGAAACACTTTAAAAAAAATGAAACCTGCAGATTTAAGTAAAAAGTGCACATTTAATTAAACAGCTAACAGACTGGAATAAAGGATGCTGTATAATAAGCATGAGGACTGTGACCACTGTACAGAGATCAAACCTACACCACAACTAGCCTTAAGTTAAAAACTCTGGCAGAAGAAAACTTTGTCTTCTGGAATCTTCCTACGTACGGTACTGCGTGCAAGATGATTAAAACTCACATTACGTATTCACAGCTACATTGCACTACATTAGGATTAAGCTGGGTACAATAATTATATTAATACAGTATGACAAATGTATTTCATAGAGCCTACCTTTATTGTAATATAATTCTTCAGGGACTTGGACATCTTTTCTGCACTGCCTTTCAAATGAAGGTGCCCTAAAAATGAATAAGTCTATGTTAAACAGTTATGTTAAGTGACAAAACAAGTCTTTGTATGGTTGCTAAAAGCATTGAGCACACAGATATTGTTAACACATAATTCTATTTCACCCTCCTAACCATCAAGGACATTGTATAACACCAAAATACTTGCGTGTGTGTGCATGCATGCCCAGATTTTTCAGTCACATATGTGACTGTGAAGAAAGAGGAGGAACTAGAGCATCATCCTACAATCCAAGTAACCTGAAAGAACAGTTATTTAACAGAGAACACAAGGACTGCTGACCTGAACAGTATCAGCAAGCGTGGGCATTAAAAATGAGCACAAAGTGCCATGAGCTATGCGTACATAAAAGTATTCAGGAGTGTGGCGCAGTGAAACAAGTGTGTAGAGAAAATGGCAAATCTGAGAGTGCACACACTTAATTTCCCCTCAATTCAAGGTGCCTTTGCTCATTTTTCATGACCTTCTTAAACATAAATCTTAGCATGAGGAGTTCACTGTTAATACTTTTTATTGCTTAATACTAAGTAGGTTACTCAATTCAGTTGCATCCATATTAGTGATATTAACTGATTGGACACTATGAACTCCTGATAACCACCAGGGTTCCTTGTCATTCGGAACCTGTGATCTTCTTGAAAAATCTTAGCATGCGGGAGCACATGAGCACAAGGTGGTATTCACGTGTTACAGCCATACAGTGTAATACGGATTATATTAGTTACATACGTAACGTAACTTGCATACTTCAACTTGCACTGTGGAATACAGAGTTTACACAGTTTACACAGTTTTCCAAAGATCATCAGAGCAACCAAAACCGCATCAACAATAGGAGTTAGAGAAACCCGTCCTCTGTTTTGAACCTTTGTTGAATCAGGAACCAAGATGTTCGAGTTTTCATATCTCTGGTTTCCCCCATCCACACTAAACTGCTCAGCATTTTCAAATGGTACTGCAGAGTGTTTTCAAAAAGATGAGTTTTTAGTGCTACAAAATGCAGAAAAATATATTTACACATTTTTAAATATATCCGCACTAGTGTAGCCAAGACCTGAGGTGAACTGTGTACAGCATATGGGCTTTACCTGAGTGCAGGAAGTAGTTCCCCCACTGGTCACACTTGTGGTAGGCCTCACACTGAGCAATTTCATTCTCATGGTGAGGAAAGGCCAGGTCAATGCCTCCTGAGTGGATGTCCAACTGGCTTCCAAACACAGAGCTGACAAACAGAGCAAAGCAGGGGCATTCCAAGCTAAATCACATGAGGTCCAGACTGAACAGCATGAAGAATTCAAAGTACAATAACCAATATGCAACCCAGAATCATTTAGTACATGTAAACAGTTCTCTGATAAAATGTCTCTAAAAGTATGTTACATGTAATCAAAACTAAATTCATACACATGCTATTATGCACATGCTATTATTTATTATGCAACCTTACCGCAACACTAAAAAGCCTACAAGTCCAGTCAGAAATGTAACAAGAAGCTAAGATGTTTTAGCACATTTTAAATGATGTTATATGGCAGTGCTGTTGAATTCTCAAATCTGATTCGTCATTATATTATATATTAATGTGCTCTTTCTAATACAATATAATTTCTATTGAAAGAGCACATGTACAAGGACTTACATGGTATGTCTAAGACTACTAATAAATACTAATAAATATTTAGCATTTTGTACTCTGTAACTGTCAGTAACTTTTCCACCATGGAAAATTCTCTGGGACATTCCCACAGTGCCTTCAGGTTTCTCTGTAACATGACAAGCTGTGGGTTTTTTTTTTTTTTCCTGTCTTATTAATGTCAAGAAAGAGAAAGAACAAGGCAGGTTGGTGAGAGAATGACTTTTATAGCTATTTTGACATAACTGAGAACAGGAACTAACTTGTTTTGTGGACATTAAATATGAGTACAATGTGTCGTTCATTAATAATTAAAAATTGTAATCATTGGCAAATTGCTGTAATATAAAAGGAATAAAACACTTTGGCACATGCTGTTATCGGAAAATAATCAGCTTTGTGGTAGCAACACATCTATTTTACAGATTACACACTTTGTTTTTGTTCTGATGAAGCCACTGTTATTGTATCAGGACTAGGTTCTAAACCAGGATGTACACAGATATCTAAACTGTGAGTCAGGAACTGTGGCATGAGGTTAAAGAAAAATGAGCTGCATTCAAACTGCTTATGCAAAGCACAGACAAACACTGAAGCATGAATATTAGAGCATTTAAGCAGACAGGCATCAAAAAGATCAGCAGGAAACAAAAAAGGTGCTTACCTGGCAATAGTGGAGCACTCGATGTGCCAGCCAGGTCTTCCTCTTCCCCATGGAGACTCCCAGAAAGGTTCAAGCGGCTTCCAGGCTTTCCACAGGGCAAAGTCTCGGGGGTCCCTTTTATCCTTGCTTCCTGAGAAACAAATCATTTTGAATCAGCAAGTCAGACAAAATTATACTATCTCTACAAAAAAAAGTCTACTTAAGTGCAACGTACAAAACATAGAACTTACAGAGCTTTAAATGATAAGAAAATCCATGGAGTAACTGTAATGTAATTTATTAATAAATAGTGAAAAATTACTTGTGCATTTTGGTCACTGAAGAAGCAATGCAGTGTCAGCTTACTTCCATCAGTGTCTGTAGATATGAGAAATGATGTTTTATTGAAATGTGTATAATCTATGCCTACCTGATTCCACAGCAGCATTTCCCACGTTCACAAGCTTGCCATAACGACTGCCAATGGATTGAGTATCAAAGTAGACGTCCCCTGTGTTAAAACAACAGTTTCCTTATTCACCAATTTCAAATTTAGTGCATTTCCCCTCTCCATTTACTTCTTTGCTTGGATCTTGGTATATAACTACAGCCTGCTGAATGGTTTCCTTGTATTGGCTCACAATTACAATAGTGCATAAACGGTGTTGTTTCATGTAAATTAGATGTATATAAGGGGAAACTGGGGCACACTATTCATCAAGTGCATTCAGTCATTTTGGTAGCCCAAATCTGAGCCTGTTTCTACACAAATTCGATGAATATGGGACATTACATTTATTTTCTTATTTTTCAGATCAGCACCACATGTAATCTCTTTCCTAATACTTGATTACGCTTCTCCTTGCCTTAATAACAGTGCCAGTGTAATAATATTATGCCAAACAGCATACATGTAAATGTGTCTGCTGGTAGACCATCACATGCCTGCTAGAGAGGCAACACAGAAGAACTGACCTTCGCTTGTGGTGTAAGCATGGCCATTATTGATGATGCCTTCAATGAAAGCTACAATATGAGGTATGTTCTCCGTCACTCTCATATACACAGCTGGCGGGAGAACCTAAAGTGCACAAAAATATAATATTTACGCCACCACTAGATGCTTTAAGGTTATATAGTCATACGTGTATAAAATATATTATATTATTTCATATGTGCATAGATATGTACAGATGGGTGAAAGATTCATGGGAAAACCAATATAAAGTGTTGGGCCAACATGAGCCACCAGAACAGCCTTGCATAGATTCTACAAGTCTCTGAAACTGTACTGGAGGGATGAACACCAATCTTCTAAAACATATTCCCTCAATTTGTGTTTTGATGTTGCTGGTGGAGAGCGCTGTCTAACACGTCACTCCAAAATGCCCCAGAGATGTTCAGCTGGGTTGAGATCTGGTGACTGAAGTCCATATATCATTTTCTCTCTCACTCAAACCATTCAGTGAGCCCTTGTGCCCTATGTATGGGGGCGGAGTCATCCTGGAAGGGACCACTCCCATCAAAATAGAACTGTTTCATCATATTATAAAAGGTGATCAGCCTGAAGAACCTTGTACTGATTTGCAGTGACCCTTCCTTTTAAGGGACACAAACTATGGTAGAAAAATGTCCCCCACAGCATAACTGAGCCACAAGGTTTTCTTTTAATTTGTCAGTTATCTATATGCACACAATATGTGTGTATATTTAATATTAGATTGAAATGTGAGACCTTCAGAGCCAGCATGTCTCTTTTAAACTCCTCTTCATACATTCTGGCAAGCACAAGCGGTGAGATCCTCTCCTACCAGGAGGAACAATAATCAATTCAAACAAAGATGACAACATGCCCAGAATCTCCTGGTCAATTTATTTTTCTTTACTATAATTTAAGTATGGTGCAATTTTGCAATACAGTGTCAGTCAAAGCATACTTGCCTCAAGGCTTCTCTGTATGATTTTATCATCAATGTCAGTGATGACCATGACATGAGTTACGTTTATTCCGAATATCCTGGTTAAAATTCTCTGCAGGATGTCAAATCTGACATAGGAGCTTTTGATGTGAAAAGCAAGGAGACCAATCAGGCGAATACCATCAGTCGTCAAACCTTTACAATATACGCTATATGGCCAAAGGTTTGTGGACACCTGACCATAATACCCATGTGCTTTTTCAACATCCCAATCTAGATTTAGTCCCATCTTTGCTTTTATAATAACCACCACTCTTCTAGGAAGGCTTTCCACTAGATTTTGGAGCATGGCTGTGGGGATTTGTGATCATTCAGCCACAAGAGCATTATTGAGGTCAGTCACTGATGTCAGGCGAGGAGACCTAGGGTTCCAGTTCATCTCATAAGTGTTCAGTGGGGTCGAGGTCAGGGATCTGTGCAGGCCACTCGAGTTCTTCCACACCAACCTTGGCAAACCCTCATGGACCTTGCTTTGTGCGAAGACATCCTAGACAATTGTCTGCTTCAAACTTTGTGGCAACAGTTTAGGGAAAACCCACATATGAGTCTGATAGTAAGGTGTCCACACACTTTTAGCAATATAGTATATTTACAATGTACTATATATTAATGTTATTAAGACCGTCATGTCGAATAATTGCAAATGACAACTACGTCATCTTTTTTGTAACAGTTATGTGCATTGACTTACCATGCATGACCTAGATGTGCATGATCATAAACTGTGGGTCCACAACTGTACCTACACATAACAGCAAAGGATATGGATCAAACTATAAATGTACAGTATGGTCGCACTTTTACCTACAACTTTCTGAAGCTGCCTTACCAGGTTGCTCTTCCCTCTTGAGCCAAAACCAGAGGCTCCTTCTGTTTGGTGAGACTGTTGAAAGTCTTTATGCCAGTATCATAGCCAGCTGGTCTAGTCCATTTGTTCCTGATTTCCATGCACAGTGTCCCCTTTGGGACTGTTGGATTTGTCTGAAATGCTCCATGGCTAACCTTGAGTCTGCAGTTCCAGACTGCACTTCTGATCAAACTCACACCAGGCCTCATTCTCACGCCCTTGTAATTAAATGAAACATTTGCAATGTGACTTATTTATAGCTTTCAATTTGCACCACTTGTCCATAACACGTCGCGAGGCGACCGGAAGTGCACCTTCTGTTCATTCTCTAGTTTATTAACGTACATTTATGAGCTCCGTCCTCTTTTTAGGTGATATGTGAACAATAACAGGTAAAGAAAAGAACTGACACAACCATACAACCGTAGCTAAGTGATTAGATTGCCTCACTCGTGCTCAGCTTGTTGACAGCAAATTCAAGATGGCGGCTTACAGTGAAGCTTTGCCGGGGCAACACCACGGCTGTGTCTCAAACAGCACAACACTCCCTATATAAGTGCACTAAATATGATGTGCAATAACGGCTTCTGTGCCCTAAATAGTGCACTGGATCGTTTAATTTGCGATTCATTCACTCAATGGCCAATAAAGGTTCTTGTAAAGTACAAGTAAATAGAAATGTTTTATTAAACGCGATAGAAACGTTGACATGCTTTACTCGGCCTAGTTTTCCTTTTAATTACATACAAAACCCACTTCAGCGGCTCTCTGCGGGTTGCCAGATTTGTGTCGAAAAAAAAAAGAAATGTCCAGGATTTGATGATTTTAAAGTCTTAATCCAAGATTAGCACACCAAAACCTGTATTATTATTATTATTATTATTATAAGTAGTAGTAGTATTTTATTAACATCTGATAATAATACTGTTAAAATATTATTATTATTATTATTATTATTATTATTATTATCAGTAGTAGTAGTATTTTATTAACATCTGATAATAATATTAAAATACTGTTAAAATATTATTTTATATTAAAAGTTTATTATAATACTATTAAAATATTTTATTATTATTATTATTATTATTATTATTATTAAAAACAACAACAATAATATTTTTAATGGTTTATTATGCATGCATTGTGTATATTGTGCATATTTGTAACATATTTTTATTGTGCATATTTACTCACACTAGACGTGAGACGAGAATACACCTTAGATGGGATGCTATGCACACACACATTCATACCTAGGGGAGATTAATCTTAGAGCCAAGCCACCTGGTACATGTTTGGGAGGTGGGAGGAAACCAGAGAACCTGGAGGAAACCCATGTGGACGTGGGGGGAACATGCACAAAAACTCCACACAGACATGTAACCCAAGCTTAGGAGTGAACCGGGGACCCTGGAGAGCCACCGTGCTGCCTTATTGTGTATATTGTTTATCAAAATATGTTTTCACCCAGACCTTAAGATGGCCTGTTATTACATATATTTTATATTATGGTACCAACAGACTAAAAATGTGTTGTTGTTTAACAAAGAAAACCATTGATAGGGTAAAGTTTTCTGCAAGATATGTTTATTTAACATTTATAGAAGAAGACAGGTATCAGATATAGGAAAGTCTTCAGGGCGGAGGACTTTGTGCTTTCCAACAAAAAAAAACTGCATTTTTTTGGGCTTATTAACTTCAAGAGAGAGGAAACCAAAACAGGATAGTGGAGAAACGACTGTTTATAGCTGCTATAATGTAAGTAATGAAGTCGCTGACATTCCCTAACGTTAAATATAACTATAAATGATTAAAGTATGATGTGTGCTACATTAATAAATTAAAATTGTAATCATTGGCAATCTGCTGTGGGATAAGTGAAATAAAACACTTGTGTTTTTAAAACATGTGTTCTTATTGGAAAATAATCAATTTCATTCAAGCCCCACATTAGTAATCTGCATTATATTAGATCTATATACAGTACATCGCCAAATGTTTGTGGACACCTTTCCATCAAACCCATATGTGCTTACCGAACATCCCATTCCAGATTTATTCCCCCATTTGTTGCTATAATAACCTTCACTCTTCAGGACACACTTCACCCATTCAGTCACAAGAGCATTAGTGAGGTCAGGCACTGAGGTTGTGTGAGGAGGTCTGGGGTGAAGTCGGTGTTCCAGTTCATCACAAAGGTGGTCAGTGGGGTTGAGGTCAGCGATCTGTGCAGGACACTCAAGTTCTTCCGCAACCTTCCAACCTTGGCAAACCATGTCTTCATGGAGCTTGCTTTGTGCACAGGGGCACTGTCATGCTGGAACAGGTTTGGGCCTCTTACTTCCAGTGAAGGGAAATTGTAATATGGGGGGCACCATGGCTTAGTGGTTCGCAGGTTTGCCTCTCACCTCCAGGGTTGGGGGTTCAATTCCCGCCTCTGCCCTGTGTGTGCGGAGCTTGGCATTTCCAGTTGGTTGTGTCCCGAGTTCCCTGGGATAGGCTCCATACTCCCCCATGACCCTGTGTCCTATAAGTGGTACAGAAAATTGATTGAAATTGTTGAAAGACATTCTATACTATTCTTGTGTGCTTCAAAATTTTTGGCAACAGTTTGGGGAAGGCCTATATATAGGTGTGATGCTCAGGTGTCCACACATTGTTGGCCATATAATGTATACACGCTTTATATTTTGTACAAAACGCAACAGATCAAAAGTAGCCCAATTGCATGGGCGGCAGAAAGATCTGGCAACCCTGGCTGGTTTAGATGTGGTGGGCGCTGTGTGTGATGTGCAAACGCCCCGCCCACCACAACGTCATTGGCTAACTTCAGCTAATACGAAATGGCTACAAAGCTGCTGTTACATTCATACACAGCTACAGTTGTAACCCAGCAGGCTGTCGGGGTGTAACACACACACACACACACACACAACTCACTTTTCGGTGAAACTCACCGCTGCAGTGCCACGCGCTTTCTGCAAACTAGCCTCTTTCCGGTGGCTCTCTGCAGTCAAACTGGAAACTAAAACCATTTTCGGTCCCAAAATAAACCTAACCACAATACAGTCCTAAGTGACGCGTTTCCGGTTTCGGTGGAGATTTTTGCATCCCGAAGACTATAAATCGGACAAATTTCAACGCCATCAAAATGCGTTTTAGGCTGTTGATCATCTGGACGCAACACTGCTCGTCCCTTTTTTGCTGCGTTGGCGCATGCGCATTAACAACCAGACTGTTCCCCCAAGTGTTTGAAACTACCCGGAGGATCTCCACGCTGGGATCAAGTAATGCGACACGGACATTTTCACTCCTGAACGGACTGCCATCTAAATATTTCATATCGGATTTCTTGTTTGTTGCGCTGATTGTTTTTTTTATCCTTTTCCAGCTACATTTTTTGGTTTGAAGTTTCTGCTGGATGCTTGTAGGGCGGTTTTGCGGTGCGTTGTCCTAAGGATAATCTGCTCGCAAGGTATAAATGCGTTTTGTGTAGCCAGTTAATGGACTTATTCCGAGAATCTGAAGTAAACAGTCGGAGATAAAATGTTAAATACAGCCAGCTGGGATCCACTGCAGGTGACTAACTATGTAGCTGAATATCTGGACTTGGTCGAATCGCTGCCGTTCGACCTACAAAGAAACGTGTCTCTGATGAGAGAGATCGACTCGAAATATCAAGGTAATGGCTCTTTTTTTTTTTTTACTCCATAATCCGCTTCTGAAGCTGGGACCAGGTTGTGGTTGGGATGTGAGGAGGAGAAATCACGTTGTGCGTTTGGATTGAAGTGCTGAGTGAACACAATGGGGTTCATACAGTTTCTCTGCTCCATTAGAAACGTCTACTACAAATCTCTATCGACTCGTGTTGATTTTCCTGTAGATTTACCTCTGTGCTGTCGAGGGGATATAAATATGACCAGCACGACTGCTCTAGGTTTCAGTCTACCCTCAGTGATGTGTGTGTGTGTGTGTGTGTGTATATATGTAGCATATGATTTGGGAGAAATGGCGATTTACTAGGTCTGCTGTGTTCACTTTGTTTTCTCGCTCGTTTTGGTTGGACACAATAGTCGCATTTGGTGGGAGAATTTGAGACATTGTGAGGGATTTATATATAAATAGATGTGTATATTTATGCTGTCAATTTTTCAGCTGTAATCTATGCTGTCATTGTGTTGGTACTTGGGTGAAACGAGCACTTTGCAACAGTCGGAGAAATGAATAATACAATTTTATAGCTAATTCACCCGCTGCTTTTAAAACTATCCCGGACTGTATCTCTCTCTCTCTCTCTCTGTTTTTAATCTTTTTGTGTACTATTCTTGTACCGACCGAATCGGAAATTGTAACATGTTCCTTGACTTCTGCTTGGGTACGAAAAAACTTTTATCCAAGGAGTTTCCACTATTGAATGGATTAGCCAATATTCCCAGCGTTTTCTCTAACGTTTTTAAACGACGTGCGTCAGCTCATTCGACACTGTTGTGTAGAAATGGGCACGAAACGTACGCTACAGATTTTATTTGCACAGACTACAAACTCCACCCACTTCCGTTTCTGATTGGCCAACACAGCTCAGTCTGCGCGGGTTCGTCTTGCGTAGAACAGCAGCAATTGGTTTGAGGATCGTCAGTAACTTGGATGCCCCGCCCATTCCGGATGCAGCAGGTCGAGTTCGAGATCAGTGATTGGTTTCATAACGTTCTAGAAGGCGGGTCTCGGTATTAGATGCTCTTCTGTGATTGGCTGTGTGTTAATATGCAGGGAGGCGGGGTGTATTTGTGTTTATGCCGAGTTTTTGTGGCCAAGTTCTTTGCTTAAAGTTCAATGTCATGTCGGTTTGAGCTTGTATTTAGTGATCGGTCCTACATTTAAAAAATGATTTATTATAGTTATTTATTTATTCTTATTAAACATTTTACTTGTTGCAATAGCTGTGTCAATGTGTACAACTGCTAATCACTGTCTTTGTGGTATCTTGCTTTGCTAATAAAAAATAAATAAATATTTGAAACTCTCAATTCAAGGAATGAAATCTAACTTCAGATGGTGATTGTGTCATGCATGTTTGTTGCAGAGATCCTCAAAGAGCTAGATGAAGCATACCAGAAGCACAGGCAGGAGGAGGACCCTGCCCAGCGCCGCCGCCTTTTGCACTGCATTCAGCGTGCACTGATCCGCAGCCAGGAACTGGGAGACGAGAAGATCCAGCTTGCTGGACAGATGGTGGAATTAGTGGAGAACCGCAGCCGGCAGGTGGATGCTTTCGCCGAGCTTCTAGAAGCCCAGCACGAGCCCCATGACGTGACCTCTGTGACAGCCGTCATCCCTGGCAAGAGGCGTGAGGAGGAAAAACGCAGAGAAGAGACCCCAAGTTCGGTCGAAAGGATGGCAAGTGCCAGCAAGCGCTCAAGGCGGCAGAAGAACAACAGCAATGAGAACCGGGAGATGATTCATAATGACCGCGATGAAGTGACCAGAGAGAAACGGGCCAAGACGTCGAAGAAGAAGAAGAGATCCAAAGCAAAGCAGGAGAGGGAGGCTTCACCAGCAGACCTGCCCATCGATCCCAATGAGCCCACGTACTGTCTCTGCGAGCAGGTTTCCTATGGGGAAATGATCGGCTGCGACAATGATGAGTGTCCTATTGAGTGGTTCCATTTCTCCTGCGTTGGCCTCAACCATAAGCCCAAGGGGAAGTGGTATTGCCCAAAGTGCAGGGGTGACACAGAAAAAACCATGGACAAAGCCTTGGAGAAATCCAAAAAGGAGAGGGCATATAACAGGTAGCCACATACCTGTTGAACTATCAACCATGAACCACATGTTGAACTGTCAACATTTCTATTTATTTTATATATTTGTTTAATGCTAGGAATAATTTCTTTGTCAGTTTGTCACCTATGAATCTACATCTACATTTTAGAAATTATTTACTACCAAACAGCACTAAAAGAGCTTAAACTCAAACCTCCTGAGTTTAAGTTTTCTAAATGTGGCAGTGATGTTCTCAAAGAAGTATTTGACCTTCATTTCTTTTGTTGGTACTTGAACAGTATGAGTGACAGAAGTATTTTATGAAGGTGCTCACAGCATGTGGCTATTATGTGTTAAGTGTTTAAGTAGAAATGTCCTAATTGGTAATAAAACATGTATAAAAATCTATTAGAGTTTTTTTTTTTTTTTTTTTTTTTTACTTTCAGTTTAGGACTGTAATGACCAGATACGAATTGAAAAACAAAATGACTGGACTTGTTTTAAGATCTTTCACCATTCATTAAAGGACGAGTGGGGAAACCTCAAGGTTCTATCACAGGTCCGGTCACTTTTACTTACTACTAGACACTTTTCTTTCTGTAGGGTAAAAGAAATTAACTATTTAAAAAAAAAATAATAAAAAAGTTCAGCCACACACACCTGTACTAATCAGCTTGCACAGACAAAGCACATGAACGTCAAAGTGTATTCTTACAATATGGTACATGAGAGGCAGGTTTACAACACATCATGGAATATAAAATCACACATCCGGGCATGTAACAGCACACGATACAGCATAATTGTGTGATAGGTCAGTTCCGAACCAGGCACGGTCAAATGCAACAACGTCAGGCCAGTACCATGTCAGTCCATGGAATTTGACTCCACTTCTTAAAAAAAGGCCCCTTGAATAGAACATTGTTTACTCCAGGTTCCCATGGCAAAAGGCCAGTGTATTTGGTTACGTGTTGGACAGTGAGGCCAGATGGTCAATAGGACAGCGCAAGTCCTCCAAAGGAGGAGAATATGGGTAGAGTGGGTGAGGAAGCAGATTAAAGTGCATTTGAGCTCTATATTGGATGGAGCGAGTGAGAGAAAGAAAAAGAAAGAGGACAGGACAGGTGGGTGGAACGAGATGCTTCACGATTCACACGGTTAAACTATAACCACACACAGTTCACATGTCAACTGTCCCTCCAGCTCTGCTCAACGATGGCCGATACACGCTTCTCGTACTCGCGCTTGTTCTCCTGGTAGAGCTGGGCTGCTTGGCTGTTTGCTGGGCTGTTGGGATTGGGTTCATCAAGCAAAGACTGTAAAGAGAAGCAACCAGAGATCATGAAAAATAATAAGTCATAGTTTTCAGTCATCCACATCATTTTGAATGTCTAGCAGTTGGACTATTGGTTACAAAACTACACACACACACAAAGAACTGTTTTCTAAGAGAGTACTAGACAATCCTAATGAATTTTTCTGATAAATAAACATTAATTAAAAAAAAAAAACCAATTGACATTTCAACGGTTTACCTGGATTGAGGTGAGAATTGATGAAACGTCATAAGTCGGACTCCAGCGATTTTGCAGAATATCGAGACATATGCTTCCATCTGCGTAAACTGAAATGCCATAAACAGAGCATAATTAGCATCTTTTTTTTTTCTTTTTTTTTTTAGGAAAGCTTGCATTTTTTATTTAAATAACCCAAATATGAGTTCCCTTCTAAAAAACAAGCAGCAAATGTGTTAAAAATGGTGATTAAAAACAGAGCTTAATATCTAAATTAGAAAACCGGGACTTCACCATTAGGATGAAACATCTTGGAGGTGAATCGGACTGTGGGTGGTTTATTGGGGTATTCCTCAGTGAACTCGACAGTCAACTTGAATGTACCTGTAAAAAGATGATGTAAAGCGATGCAGGATGTGCAGTATTACAAACGCTGTTAGTCGAGGCTGTGTTTAAGGTCTGTGCTTGCGTGTAATCTTACATTAATTTGGCTAATCTGACATTCTGAGGGTTGTGTTGAATATATTGGATTATCAGCACATGACTACTGCATGTTAATAATAATAATAATAATAATAATAATAATAATAGGGGATGGATACTTACCATCTTCAAAGGGCGTGCCCTCTGGTCTGCAAAAAAAAAAAAAAAAAAAGTAAATAAGCAATCTCTTATTACAGTTTAGTGAAAGGACATTTAGACAGAAGGAGGATTGGCTGCAAGCTGACAGATGCACCTGACAAAACCAGATAAGACCTTTAGTCTAGGGCTTGATCAACATGGCGTGATCAACATGATCTACATGATTATCCAACATGCGGTGTTAGAGAAAACAGAAAGGCAAAACCAGGCCCGATTCCCTCGATGAGCTTTTCTAAGTGGCCTGGCTGCTAAGTGCTTATTTACTTACCCAAATATAACCGCGTTCCACACCATGATATTATTCTCTGAAGGGGCACCGCTGACACCGGCAGGGGGATCCTCCTGAAGTCTGATTTAACAACAAAACAAACTGCTATTAGTGATGATTTGGGCTTAAATACCTGCATCACTACGCCGTGATGAGATTGTGACGTCATACTGATTTCTGCTCAAGCTTAAATAGCTGGAATGACGTTTAACTTTAGACGTCAAACTTGCGTCGGATGTGAAGCAAAAAATAATAATAATTATAATAATCTCAAATTCTGTCGATCTGTGTCCCTGATAAGATATGAGTCTGCTCCGTGTGTCAGATTATTCTACATTACGATTACGTAATCATATGTATCCATAAAATGAATATTTATAATCGAATCCAAACAAGGTAGCTAGCCTCCAAGCGACTGCCGTAAACACCGCCAGCTTCCTTGATCATTCTTGGCAGATTCACCTTTTAAAATCCCTCATGAGCCTTCTTCGGGCTGGAGTGGACATCCTTACAGGTAGACGACAGCTCGGTGAGAATTGTTATGACAAAAATACCTCAATATTGCAGCTTAATTTCAGCTTAATATCAAATCCCAGCCCTCCGTCGACTCGCACACGTCGGCCTCGGGAAGGCAGCTAATGTTTAGAAATCTGCTATGAGGATTTCAACGCGGAATTACAGACCGTACCATGTCTGTAGCAGGGTGAAGTGTTTATTCACAGCGTCCTTAATTCACACCAAAAGTGAGCGAATATTCATTTCTTAAATCGCATGCGGATTTCGTGTATAATTTACCTAATATTCGCGTGGACAGGAAATATTTCTTTCACAGTATTATACAAAGACCTCACGCAGTCATATGACTCCCCCTGTACACGTACAATGGTCGGTCCGGACATGTGGGCGGAGTTTGAATGACGCAGTAAAGGTCGACGTGGGTGTCCGGACACATGAGCTCGAACTCAGAAATAGCATTCTAATCAAATTTCAGCTTTTGTTTACTCGCAGGCTGGGAAACCTGTGTACAGCTTTCAGCGACCCCCACGCTTTCTGCGTATTAAAATGATGAAGGATGTGACTGACAGGCGAAATTAATTTTAATCTTCATTAATTAAATGTGATCAGCGTTCTTTCAGATTTTGCTATAATGAAACAATCCCCCTGCCTGGACTCGGAAACATGCACAACACAGCATCATTCCTCCTTCTGAATCATCATGCTCTGAAAAGTGTTCAGCATTAACCGAGTTTCAGGATTAGCTTACACCACACTGTACAGTACGTCAAATCTACTCTTAATTCTCTCTTGAAGGTGCAATAGTCAATATTTTTAATTTCTTACTAGTACAAATAATGTGGAAAAACATGTAGAAATGATTAAAAAATAATACTTTAAGCCAATCTCAGCACAAGTGTATTACGTGGCTGGAATTTTTTTTTTTTTGGAAAGCTGCCTTCCGGTCCGGAATATTTGTTTGTATTTAGACTGGCTTCTTGTTAGTCATTCTATAGACACGCCCCCAACGCCCCATACACATCCTCATGAATCATTATGAACATGCAGAATTCTCCTCATAGAGTTGTTACTTGTCTTTCAAGCTGTTGAATGTCTGAGTGCACTCAAAAGTGATGTTATGACAGTCCTTGCTAATGCAAACTCCTGTTGAACCACTTGGTTTTCATGGCAGAAGTTACATTTGTACATAGGTGGGCTTGGAGACAGGCTCAAGGAGTTTAAAAGATATATATATTTCAAATTTTCATTTATTCAACTCCACCTATTATTAATAGAGATGTAATTTTCACAAATCTTACCTAATGCACATGAAAATTAAAAGGCAGATTAAATATAACCCACCGAAACATTAAACTGCATTGAAAAGTCAAGATGGAAAAAATGAGAGGAACACATTCTGTCTCAAATACTTTTATATATCACAACACAAAAGATTGAAGGAATGTCAAAAATGTCCATTTTCTCAAAACAAATACTTTTACAGTGAAATTCATTGGATTTTACATAATCCATTCAACTCAACTTCTCAGCAAAACTAGTAACAGGAAACAACAAATTGTTCCATACATTTTATAATGCTAGTGCCAAACTACTTAAGGGGAAAAATATTGGCACAAACCCCTACAAACATATAAACGGAAAAATCATGAAATCCTACAAAAGCTATTTCAATAAGTCCTCAAACTCCTGTGGTGAGAAAGTGGGGGGGGGGAATAGGAAAGCTGAATGCACCACAGTTAACATCAAATCATCCGCTGTTGCGCTACTTAATCATTATCAGTTTATCTATTATTGAAACATACCATAAAATAAAGAGATCACAAAAAGTCAAATAGAAAAAAAAAAACACCACAAATATCCCTTTGGTACAAAGGCTTTTCCCCCACAAAAAAAAAAAAAAAAAAAACTCCTTTACTGTGGTCTTTTTTAAGGTGCAAGAGCAAAGTCAGGGTAAACTGGTTAAGGTTTAAGGCGGCTGGGTGGCTCTTTACGCCCACTTTTATACTAACAGATGGGCTCTAACCCCTTCATGATCCATGAAACAGCTGCATGGCATTTAACACCTCTTGGTTGTAGTGTTGCTCAAGCTTCACAGTTGTAATGTGCTCGTGGCGGCTTCCAGCCTCCTCCAGGTCTTCAGCCGTGTCTCCAAAACCGTGGTAGTGGCCGTAGTGCAGATGATCGCTGAAGTCTGATGAGAACGTGGCCCACAAGGGCCTGTGAGACATGTAGGTGCTGGGGCTGCCGCCGAGGTGCAGTGAGCCGCACATGCTGCTGCCCAGCTCGGGCGCGTCAGGCTGGGGTGGGTGGCAATGGCCGTTTGTGTCAAAACTCTTCTGTTGTGCGTGGCCATTGCTTAAGCCTGTGGCTATTTCTATGGTGCCATCTGTCATTCAAAACAAAACATGGGGTCAGATAGAGCCAGAACGGGGGAATGAGTGAAGATGAAGCAGCACAGCAGGGGAGTCTTGTGGACTACCAGCTCAAATAATAAATGACCGTCTAGTGTGTAAGGAGGAGAGTTTACACGTCATACCATTCAATCAATGTGTGTTTGTTTCACAGATACAGGATTCATCCATCCAAACAGTAAAATCAGTCTCAATTGACCAGAAGTCCCAAAATTATTACAAAGATGGAAAATCCAACAATGTAACCTAAAGTGGCAATGGAAAAACAGGCACTTTGGACTGACCAACAAATGAACATGATTCCTAATTCCGAAAGTTTAAGTATGTACTTATTTTGGGCCAGTAAGAGTGATTTTAAAAAGGTATGAATAAAATCTGATAGTGCACGTTTAACACAAACGTGACTGGAAGCTTTCACAATCCTAAACACTTTAAAATAAATGCATATACTTAAAACGGACCTCAGTATAATAAGGTTCTATCTGGTATTTTAGCCAAATATACGTCAACTGCATTTTTATTCTGGTGTAAATTTAAAACCAAATTTTTAAAAAATGTTCCAAACTCACAGATAGACCTGGTTTTAGAACGTTCTATGTACTAGTCAATCATCATCCAGAATAATTTTTTTACTAGGGGTATAAATATATATACACATAATGTAAATACAATACATAACAACTTTGATTCTTAAGTCAGTGACTCAATATTTGACAATACCACTGAATCGATTTAGTAGTTCTTTGACTAATATGTGACCAACTTTGTTAATGATTACATAGAGAAGGACTATTTTAAGTCTCATAGTTACAGGCAAATCATCTTGCTCACCTATTTTTTAGATCAGTTTATAAATATGAATTCATATGAATGGCCAGTCAAGACAAAGTGTAAGACCTGAGGAGAAGTTGTAGCTGTATGATCAAGAAGTGTATGCAACAGGACCGGTCTTGGTCAACTGTATTCACTAGTATTACAGCATGTTAAAGTTTTCAGCGCAGCAGAAAGCTAATATTTCAGCCAACATCAGATGATACTGGCGTTAAATATCACTGGCATTAGCTAGCTACATGCAGTATGCTTAATAAACTGAACCGGGACTGATGGTCAGCTAGCAGAAGTTCAAAGCAGACATTCTAACATTTAACGTGAATGCTTTCTATTAAAATTAAGGTTTCATTCTGAAAATGAATTATCAGAAGGTTATGTATGAAACCATGGTTCTACAACTAAAACAGAGGGAGAAAAAAAAAAACAGTTTGACCAGTGTTCAGAAATCCAATTTGAAAAAAACAGAGTTCTGCTAGTTTAGCTATGTAAACTTTGGGAGATCTGTTTTAATAGAGCATCAGGTAGCACCTTACAATACTAAAGTCATTAAAGGTTAAGCATGGTAAAATATGAGCACCATAAATGTAGGTAATAAATCTGATTATTATATATGCTGGGAAAATCTATACTAGCCTACAGTGGATTTTTTTCATAACACATTACAGGTAGGCATAAGAGTTTGTACAACGCCAAGGAGCAGGCTCCACTATGTGTGAGGAGGGAGAACGACTGTCCATTGCAAAACTGTCCACATGATGCTCACTGTCAGTAGGCAAACGTGGAAAAGATCCAGTCGCACCTGATTGGTTGTCTGGTGCAGATTCTACATGCATACTTTCAATATCCGCCTCCATCACACTGACAGTCTTCAGAGGAAAATCCACGCCTGAAGGAGGAGCATTCATAAATTAGGTAAATACACATTCACTTCCCACTGTTTCTATAACTGTCAGAAGATATAACTGTCACTCTTATTAACACTTACAGTCAACTCTTGCTTTCTTGACGTGATTTGGCTCTGAGCAATCATGAAGTCTCTTCCTATTGGTTATCCCATTAAGAAGACTCCGCCCCTGGATGTGGGTGAGGTCAGTTCCATTATGGCCAAACCCATTTATGTGCTTGAGTTGATTCTCTGCATTGGAGAGGAGCTGAGCACAGTCCTGGAAGCCTTGTGCACGGGCCAGGTCGGCCGCAGTCAATCCGTTTGTGTTCCTTAATCTGCACAGCGAAGAAAGATGATCACTACAATGGTCTACAGTGATGAACAACAATGTCTAATCAACAGGGAAAAATTATTTCAATCATGATCATAAGCAAAGAAATACCTATATTGTCCCTATTACTATGACTTTTTTTTTTTTTTTTTTTTAAATTTGGAGTTTTTCAATGAATACACACTGCAAAAGGAATGTATATGGTACTGATCATCTGCATTTTCTTAAAATTTAACTTCCTCTTTTTTTTTTTAATCACAACACGATTCATTTTCAACATCCACATTTTGGGCACGCTATAACCAGCACATTGGGCGTGATCAATACAAACTATAATTGGACACAGACTTGAAGTTCAACCAATTTCAGATATTGTTACTAGGTTTTTAGACATGCCATTAATTCTAATAATGCAAACACTCTAGAAGCAACACAGTTCAAACAGTACATATTGTATGTCCATATACACAAGTCCATCTGCAGTGTGTAACTTACAAAAATAAAGAACTCCTGGATGAACCAACCCATTTAAAAAGGTCATTTTTTTTTTTAAACAAAATCTCTGAAAGATCTCTGAAGATACAGAAAATAAAAATAACTAGCAATCTAGTATGACGAATATTTAGGCTAATAAAGTTTATTATTAAAGCGTACTGAATGCCAAGGATTTGTTTAAAATGAATAAATAAAAATACCATCAAACCATTTTTGCCGTATAAAGAATAAAAAGCAAGTCTTTTTCTAAGAATTTAATAAAAAAAATTAAAAAAAAGAATATCAAAATGTTTCTTTATAACAATGAGATTAGTCAAATTATAAACAACTACAGAGCAGTTAAGAGTTAAAGGACCTAGGGGAAAAAATGTTAATTGGTGATTAATTAATTAATTAATTAAAATTAATTAATTGGTTTTTTACTACCCATTAGACATGCTGGCATTCTGGTAGATTATTCCTAAAAATTCAATTTGATCATCTAAAATCACTTACTTTGGTTTGCAAAAACAATTTATAATTATGCCGTAACTGTAATAGCAGACTACATTCAATTATTAAACGAAACATTTTTATGACTTATCCAAAAAAAAAAGGTGACATAATAAGTAATAATGGAGCTTCACAAGACCAGATGAAATGTTGGTGGGTTCATCCATGAACTTATCGTTTCTCCTAGACTGTCCCTCAACCACTAATTCATCCATGTACATAAACAATTCATTTGGGACAAGTCCTGAGCACAAAAAGAAGACAAAGTTAAACAGTTTTGACACAAAAAAAGACAACATGACTGGCTTGCCTTTACAAATTCCTACCTACAATCCCCAAGCTTAAACAGAAAATGTAAATGCTTCCAAGTGCATCAGTTTCATTTGAATCTGCTGAGATACAGAAATGAACAGGTTAAAAGTGTTTCTAAACAACGCCAGACAATGGTTCGAGATGGTGTAAAGGAAAAGCAAATGGAACGAATTACAGAATAGGCTACAGTATGGACATAACCTATTTATAGTATTCAGAATAAAAATACTATCATGTTACAAACGCTGTCTAGGTGTTAATACTGAATATAAACAGCGCCAACACGCATCTGTGCTTGAAATGAACCCATCAGAGCTATACAAATCAAAATAATACATATCATCTATATTTATTACATCTATAGTACATTTATTTAATCATTTATAGTTCAAACAATTTAAAATGTACATTTCATTACAAATAATTTTTTAATTTAATAGTAGGTATGTGCCAATACAACACTAATCTTATCATGATTATCATCTCACAATAATTTAAAGGTCAATTACAAGAGGTTTAATTCTTTTAATTAAAAAAAAAAAAAAAAAAAAAAAAAACTCTAGCGCATTGTGTGCCTAGCTTTCCACCAGGCTTTTGTAATACGATAGCCCTTGTAGTGATGAGTAGTGAGAGTAATGCCATGTTCGATGATGATGCATTTGAAATATTGTGTTAAGTATGCGTTATGTTTTCCGGATAATGATTTGTTCATACAGAAGACGTCCCACCTAATGCCTCTCTGCTTAATGTCTGCATCGTTGTACAAGTACCAGGTGCCATTAAATCAGCACTTCAGAGACTCCTGTAAGTATGGTTGAGTTTTTGTCCTGTTGGTGTTGCCTTAACTCAGCACTGTATTTTCGCTAAACTCCTTCAATCATGCATATATCTGTAAGGGCATTCTTACGAAGGAGTCATTACATAAAGTTTAATGCTGACACCTTGTAATTCACTTAAGTAAGTAGCTTCTTTCTGCTCAGTGCTATGGGGTTTCTATGCTAACAGTAATGTATGCATCCCTCCATATTGTTACATTAAGTGGAAAAATACACACTGCTCCATGATTTGGTCATTTGTGGCGGATGAGGTAGTTCAGTGTTTTGTACTATTTTCCTCATGTTGGTTAGATAAAGGTAGTTGACGTTTAGTTGACATAATTGGTGCTACTGAATATTGGCTGTTTTTTCTATTATGTCCATTACGACAAAGTACCGCTGTTACTTAATCACGTTTGTTAATGTGATAAAACTCTCAGGGCATGAAAACAGGCCTGACACCACTTTCCATGGCTACAGTCAGTCATTGTCTGGCATTGAATAGCTATGTTTTATAAGATATTTATATATCTAAAGATTATAGGCAATATTAGGCTTACAAATTTGTAATGAATTTGCTCGAGGAAGCATTTGTTTTCATCATTCCTGTAATGCTTTGCTTTGTGAGTCTAAGCATACTACTAGTAGTACATTCATATCTACATAGCTACATATTTACTAACCACATGTAAGATGTTTTAATATCATTTCAGACTAGCTACTACACGAGTCTTTCCTGCAAATTGAAAAAAAAAAAAATTAAATGATTAAAAAAAAATTAACAAAGCTGATGCTGTCTAAGCAAAGCATGCATGTCTAAACAATACTATCATTACTGATTTCCTAAAATCAAAACCAATCACCGCAAGAAATACCTCGACAGTTTGCCAGTGTGTAGATACTGAAGGAAGCGATAGTGAGAACACTCATTGCCACAACTGTAAGGGTGTTCGCTGAAGCACGTGTGGCAGATTCAGCAGTTTTTGGAATGCTTCCCCCCTTTTCTGGGCTTTACTTGAGAAAATCAAGTCATGTTCAATTTCAATGGCTGCAAAACATTGAGATGTGTAGGGGTTTTCCTTCTCTGTAATGTTTCACAATGTAGCTTCAATAAGTTGTTTTTCTTTTTTCTTTTTGAACATGCTACTTTCAGAAAATAAAGCAACATAATTTCATATATGTCAAACTCAAAAAGGTTCAACAGAGAAACATACATTTATTTCTAGGAAGCACAAAAACACTTGCACATTTGCCTTTACAGAACCTACACTTGCTGAACCAGGCTCATCTTGCTAACTAGTTGACAATCATTTTGTGTAGGTCAGACTGCATATAATTACAATATTCCAGAAAGCTTGAGGGCTGAAAGCTCATTAAAAAGAGAGTTTTGAATGATTAACGCCATAGGCCTCATGTAGTGGTGATCACTTCGAATTGTTTCAAGCAAAATGAAGTACTGCTGCTAAGATCGTTTCCTAACTCTGCTCTGGTTTGATACTGAGCTTTCGAACATTCGGCAGGAGTTTCATATTTTCATCATTTACCGTTTCCTTTATCATCATTTATCATGTTTCATCATTCACTGTTTCCTTTCTCGAGGAGATTCAACAATAAATTATGCGATAATCAAAAAATTACTGGAGCTTTCATGTCTGGATCTTTCATTTTATTTTCATTAACCTGGCACAAAAAACCTAACTGAGATAAACTGAATTAAATATTGAGTTATAGATCGCAGATTAGATCTTTAAGGCAATCTTCTGTAAAATTAATTCACTGACAATGGAACTACAGAACAATCTTTAAAAACATACCCAAACTTTTCAAACTTAAAAGACTTGTACTCAAAGTATAACTGCCAAAACAAAATATTATTCATATATTTACCCATTCAAATGCAAAAACTCTACGTTTAAGTTCCCATGTTCTACTTTTAGCCATACGTTGAGCAAATTAAATCAACTGAATTGAAGTTTCCTACTTTTTTTTTTTTTTTTTTAATCCAAGTGACCTTTGTTATTTCTTGACATACAAGGTGTTAAGAGTAGGCTGTAAACAGCAAATATTTAACTCTCTCTTTTTTAACTATGCGAGTTTCCATTTCTCAGGTCACTTCCTCTGTGGCTGAATCTCAGATATACGACAATCTACTGGGTATAGTGTAATATAAGGTTTGGGTAAACATGTGCTTTATACTTAATGGTAGGATATATATTTAATAGAAATGCATAATGTAGCAATACTGCTAAATTATCGGCTTATTAATATTTAAGCGCATTCAAATACTGTATCTCCTATGTAGTTAGAATTCAAATGCAATCTTTAATACTTGCAGCAGAAGTTCATTTAGCCACCCTTAACTACATTCATGTGCAACTTTTCCATTATTTAAAAAGTAGCAAACATTCCAATTTACATTGTGCCAAAGACCTACAATGATTATGAAATATAATGCTTTAAGAAAAAAAAAAAAATACTATAACAGTAGAATATCCCATAATATTAATATTAGTTTATCCAAATTGGATAAATCACCGGATCTGACAGGAATCCCTCAAAGATGGAGGTCGACTGTATCAATTTGCCAGCAAAATTTAAAATATGGACACATTCCTTTATGCCTGAAGTCCTTCTTTAAAAACAGGTCACTGATAAAATCAAGCAGATTGAAATATTTCTTAATATTACATGTGTAAGGTATAATGTTTTATCAAAATCAGTTTGTATACATTTCATAAGGGCTGACATTTACAATTCAGAAGTAATAAGTCTATCAGCCAGCACGCAGAACCCTGAAGTAGTTCTTAGAGATCATTTTCTTTACAGACTTGCAATAAACTAATAATACTGCGATTTTTGTTTACATGGCATTATTTGGCAGCAATTGAAGCTATTCATCAAGGATTATTTAAGGTTGTCCAGCTACGCATGGTCCTAATGGACAATAGTTATGCAATATTTGTAAAATAATAATAATTATTATTATTGTTATTATTGTTATTATTATAATTAAGATTCCACCAAAATTCCTGCACAACATTACCTTTGGATTAAAGCTATAGCTAATTAATCAAATTGTGAAAATAAGCTGTTAGTTTAAACATGATTACTTTTATTATTGATATGTTAGGTTAAAAAAAAAGTAATTATATGATGCATACTTTTTAATATATAACTGTATATGTTATACATGATATATATGCCTATGCAGTGTTGTATTTTTCGACCACTCCATTAAGGTGGCTTCAGCGGTCCAGTGCAGAGAAAATACTGCTGCACTAAGGTGAAATACAAGTGAACTTTTACTACTTCTAAAATCTCAAACAATCTCTAAATTAATTTTTATATTTTGTAAGAAAAAAAAATCTGTAGCATTCTTCCAAACACTCTAAAGGAAGAATAGGAAAAGAGTGACAATCACCGGCTACAGAAAGTCCTCTGTGTAAATTCTAGGAAATCTGTTTTCATAAGCACAATGGATGGAAATGTCTGCTCATGAGGTTCAAATTTATTACATATTTTTTGTGTTGTCACCACAATTTTTTAAGAATTTCTGAGGTTGAATAGGCTAGCAAAATGGTTCAGCTAAGTACAATCCCTTAAATCCCTTAAAAAATGAACCCAAGGCCACCCACCAAAAACCCCACAATGAGCTTTCCTCTCTTCAAGTACAGAGTTTAGCAGCAAACACACAACACACACTTATCTATTACCTTAACCCATTATACAATTACATTACACTTACTGAACAAATGCACAATCCTCGGAATGCCTAATGTTTTTAGACATTACGGAAAATCTTTTTGGTGAATGTAATATTAGAATTCACATAACTACAATCCATTTAGTCTGTGATCTTAGGTTGCTTAGGATCTGCTTTAATCATTAACCAACTGGGAATTACAAGATGTGGTAGGACTACCAGACTAAGGAATATTCTAATTTTAGTTTAAAGGCAGCATGAAATCACACAGCAAGTGTGACATGGAACAGAAACTGAAGTTGGTTAATGCTATAATTCACTTGATTACTTATGACAAGGCTTCATTTTAATACGAGCCAAGTAAGAGTACGTCAGCCTTAATGATCTACTCATGGCAGAGTCTGATATGCTTGCATTACAATACGTGCTCTCATTAAAAACTTTACAGGCTTGCTAGGTCTGGTCTTCTAACTTTTACAGATTATAGAAAGTACACCACTACAAGCACAAAGACAATAATAAATTTAGTTGTGGCGTATCTACGAACAGCCATTTGATGACACAATTTAGGGGTGTGAGTCATATTTGTGGCTTTGGACATTTGTATAGGGCATAAATTAAGAATTGTGCATTTGTTTTTGGCCTAAAAGAAATATGGCTGTTCATTAAAGGCTCATGAAAGTAATTCGATTACTTAAGGTCAAAGCAAAAGGTTACAACAAATGTTTGAAAAAGGGAAATCCACCAAAAAAGCTCAGCCTGTTTAATACCAATGGCCTCTGAATGGTACACAGCAGGGAAATTCGCTCACTCTGCTGTTCAATCTTCCATATGTCAGTAAAAGTCAGAATCAATCTAAAAACAATACACTTTATTTTCACGTCAGAGTATTGGATCAATACAGCTAATAAAAATGGTTTGTCTTTGGAAACAAACTGCACATAATCTACTTAGAGCTACATGTAATGCAAAATGGACTTGATGAGGCCCTTGTGCAGCCAAAACCATCCACATTTGGTGAAAGTGTCTGGGCAAGTTATTGTGCCAGTGACTCGAGGCATTCTGCACCATCTGGCTTCTTTATATGGAGAATTCCAGTAGTATGACTGATAGTAGAATTTTTTTTTTTTGGTGGATATCCCTTAAAGACAGTGTTTCATGGTTAATAGCAGAAGTGTAACAATGAAAGAGGAAGCACAGAATAACTTACTCTGGTTTTGCACCTGAGAACAACAGGGCATTGATACAATCCATGCTACCTGCCCTTGCAGCTTTATGGATGGGGGCTTCACCCATATAATCCTGAAACGACACATATGAAGCATTTAATGTAAATGTACACAAACCAACAGCTTTCCCCCCACAGCTTGCAAAATTAAAAAAAAAAGCTGTAAGGCATTGCAAGTTTTCATTTCACAAGAAACCAGGCAGAGGGCCATTGGGGTGCTGTGGAGTGACATGACAAGTGCCAACATGGTGAAACTGGAGCAAATCTGTGCTTTCAAGAGATTGGCCAGAGAGAAAGATGCAGTGATCTTCCTCTAGAGGCAGGGAAAACACACCGGACTAGTTGCTCTATAGAAACAGCAGAATGTAGGTCAAGCCACACAAATACAGCAGACTCCCTGATGCCACAGGGATACTCACTCTCTCCTCCATCCAGCTCTGAGTAAACTCATCACTGTCCTAGGATGTGCCTTCTTCATTTTTTTAGTCCGATTATGGTCTTTTCTTGCTTGTCATTTGGAGTTCTAGCAATATATTTCTGTATCATATGAAATAACATCTGCTGTACTGTTATTCTTTAAGAGACAGCTGACACCATGTTCACCTTTTCCTTGACAGTTATGTTTGACTTTCAACAACTCCAAAAGCATGTCATAGCCTTACAAGAGATAGTACAAGAAGGAGGCACTGCAAATCTGTAATGGAACGAACTGCCCATTCAGCAAAGCTTAAACTAATCAAGCTGCTCTGGGAGGAGCTGGATCAAACATTTTGAGGGAGATGTCCAATGCTAAACCTCTGGAATGTCCTACAAGAGGCATGGCAGGCAGATCATCTCTGGGGAATAACTGACTGTTGAAGACTGTGCAGTTAAACCTGCCAAACTGTATGTTATAACGTACGTACAGTTTAGTAGTCGTCACAAATTATTTACGTGTGATATTGTCTTCCTTAAAATTATCCTGGTCAGACTTTAATATTAAGTCACAGCAAAAGCTATATTTTCTCAAAGTTGCAGGCAGTGTATTTTTGTAATGGGAATCCAAGTAAAAAAAAATTCTGAAATACCTTTTGTTTTTTGAATCAGTTCAGTTTTACAACTGGAGGTTAATCAAGATTAGAAGCAAAAATTTGACTTCACATTACGACTATTAGGTACTACTGAATTGAATGCATAAAATATGTAGAAACAAGAATATCTCAAAAAAAAAAAAAAAAAAAAGGGAAATTTGTAGAGAATGATGGTGCTCCATCATATATGAATGACCACGACACATTTAAGCAATATCACACGTCATGTGATGAGCGAGAACTTTTACTGTAAATTTAGTTTATTCAATGACAAAAAAGCCATCATACAAGTAAAAAATGCACCTACAAGTATTTTAATGGCCAATACTGACGACAATCATTACACCACTTACATGATAAAGCACTCACCTGTCTGTTGATATCAGCGCCAGCCTGCAGGAGCCATACAAGGCACTCTGGGTGTCCTCCGAATGCAGCGATATGTGCCGGAGTTTGTGAAAAGCGAGTTGTCACAGCGTTCACCTCACATCCCACCTGTACTAACCGCAACACACACTCCAGCTGTAGCGGGGAGATAATAGACGGACAATTAGTGACACTGTTTTGCAGTAAAGATGACAACCAAAACCCGCAGACAGGCAGCACCATGTTTTCAAATCTAGTCTATATGTCAAGTCATGCATATATATATATATATACACACACAGTGGGACAAAATAACACAGCCTGTAGGAACACAGAGCCACAAACAATAAAGTACACAGGGGTGGATATATCATTAGCCTGCGACAAGAAGACTGTGTGACTATTTGTTGTTGTTTTTTATGAATATTTATAGTTACCCAGCAGACGAGTAGACTCAGTAGTTTAGCAGTCATCAGCATTTTTAATTCTCTTTTTGAACAACCAGAAAGAGAAAACTTTACTCGCTATTTATTTTTTATATATGTTTTTATATGGTATGCATATTTAAACAAAACATGCTTCACACTGATGTGACATACCTCGATGCTGTAATTATGACATACACTACTCGTTCTGAATCCCAGCGCCTGTTGCACTACACACATCAGCTCTTACCAGTTGGATTAATTAGTGTGTATGGATGACAGGAACACGCAAGTATGTAACACACTGAGAGAACTGAACAAAATAATGCGCAGCCTGAATATGTCACAACACACAGACATATCATACGTGTCTGTATTAATGGACCTACAGAGAACAGTGGCAGGGCCACGATAAAATGAGACGCAGAGATAAAGTTTCATTGTGCAAAAAGGATCCATTGGTTGTCCAAAACTGCATTCTTTTCAATATATATTCAACTGCTTAGGGATTTTTCCTTTTTCTGTCAAATCACATGGCAATAACCAAATGACATACCCTAGAAGGGTCCAGAATAGTGCCCTGGTGCAGACTGTCTGGAAACAGAGACTTGCCATAAATCGACTGTCAGATAAAGTAATAAAAAAGTCCTTAATATTTAGGTCTGTTTCTTGGCCCTTGTTGTTTTCAGCAGCTGTTTAGCCATTTTAGAGCCATTGCTCATACTCTGACTCGCTGCTCATATTCTGACTTTCAGGCTTGGCTCTCACACAAACACAAACTTTCCAACATCTGAGACACTTTCCTTCAGGAAAAACACACAAACTCTTCTGTTCTGCCATGAAATGATCCTCCAAAACACCACAGCAGCCATGTTGATGTAAGAAGCTGGCTTACATTCTCACTAGAATCAAGAAACCTTTCTCTTTTTAACTAATTTGAGCTTATGAGCTATTAGCAAAATAAGCAAGTCCAGAAAAAACAAAAATATCTGTGTATACTAGGGTGAGATGTAGGATTTTCTGCTGTTATGTCAGAATGAATCTTAAATCAAGTGACATTTTACACCACTATTTTCACTGGCCTCAGTTCAGGGAGTTCCTGTGGAAACTTCCGTTAGGAATGAGGCTAAAAATAGCTACCAGCTACACGGCCGTTTATTTTTAAATCACGGGGAGCGCCGCATTATCGGACAGTGGTACAGCCATAAAGAATTAACTTATCTATATGTATTTAGTAGACACTAATACTTATATTTCGCACATACTTATATACTGCACACTAGTACACATATTAAACAATGTTTTGTTTTGTTTTTAAATGAATGGGAGAATCCCAAACACCTAAGTTCACGGAAGAAGTATTGTCGGACAGCGTCACAGAAAGCTTATCTTCTGCACAGCGGTTTTGGCGGGTCGCGTTTTATTGGCTCTCGATCAACCAATCAATGACGCACTTTTCTCCGCGCGCTCCCCCGCGCTCGCGCTCCCCCGCCCCTGGCTGACTGACGATGCTAGTTTTCCTCCGCAGCTGTCTTCAATACGAGTCGATTTCTGGGATGTGTGTGTGCGCGTGCGTGCACAATTTACCCGCTAATTGGCGAATACATGAAACACGACACGGTTTCTGCAGTTGAAACACATTACTGGCACCCGACAACCAGCGCGCGAGCGGTCACTACTAATCTGACCTAAAATGTCACTAACTCTAAACTCTATACTTCTCTAAACAAATTTTCTAGCCATTTATTCGTCACCTAGTCAGCCGGACAGGTAGACGAGGTAACTACCTTTCCGAAGTGGGCCGCCCAGTGAATGGGAGTCCAGCCGTAGAAGGAGTCCTCCGCCTGGAGCTGTGCTCGGTCGCCGGGGCGCTGCAGCAGGGAGCAGAGCGCGCGCACGTCTCCGTCCCTGCAGGCGCGATGCAGCGGGAAGCGCGTGCTCAACACCTCGTCGTTAGAAAAGCCCAACTCGATGCCCACCGACATGCTTCCGCAACTAATAATGCTCTTCTAGTGTCGGAGGAGGGGAAATAAAATGATATCTTTGTATTTTCCCCGAGCACGCCGTACAGGTCGGAGAGGCTCCTGCTCAGACAACAAAAGACAACCGCGCACACTCTGAAACTTAAGCGGGTTGTGCGGAAGTCCAGGACTGGAGTTTTTACTCTGCGTACTGCGGGAGGGGCGAAAAGCAGACAAGGATTATGGTCTTCGGAATCGGATTTACCCCCTGAGCTACAGACACACACTCCAGGGTAAAAACGAGCCAAGCCCAAAATGGCAAATATTAAGCTTTTAATGGTGCTTAACAACAAATTGCTCAGGAAATTAACAAGAATTAAACAAATAGATAAAGGAGCTTAGTATGGGAAGCTTTTCCCTTTATTTCTGTAAATGTTTAAGCCTTGTGGCTCTTGATGGGCCACATGAGGTGTGGCAGATCACCAAATAATGACTGATTTTTAAGTTAAAAAAAAAAAAAAGTCCCAGAGGAAAATTTTGTACACCCAGACATGTTAGTTTAATTTTACATGAAACATTTTAATCATCTTCATTTAATTTTGCATACAAGAAGACCATCTAAGTGAATTTCCCTGTTTCTAGCTTTTCCCCCAAACAGTTCACTGCAGCAAAAGTAAACCAGAAAATTGCACAGGAGCTCTCAGGAGTGCATATGTTTCATTATTGCTAATTTTCTGACCAGTGATTTGTTTTTAAGACAATTAAAAACTTTAATATTTTTGCTATTTTGGGCCTTTATTTATTTATATACTCAGGAGTGTACAGTAGTTTACATATTTCTCAAATTTTTCACTCAGCTCATTTACTCACAAATGTGCTGAATCATATTTTGTGGCAATAGCACATCTTCCAAACAAAAAACCTTTCACTCTTAGGAAAAAATAATTCTTAAAATGCCCCTGAAATCAAAATGGATTTTTCAGAGCTGTCCCTTAGTGTTATGGACACCAATATGACACTATATGGGGGAAAAATTTTAATTTTTGTTTATGTATGACGAAAAATACAGTCTGACGCCTTTCTCCAGCTTACTAAAAGGAGCTTTGCAGCTGTTCTTACATATATAATGAATGTCATCAACATTCATTTTTTGGGAGACACCGGGTGTGAAATAGCACAATTGCCATTGTAGTGGAGGTGCTGGAAGCAGCAACTAGCCCATTAAATGCTATCTAAAGCCATGTATGTCCCGCCCCTGGAGGCGGGGCGTTACTCTACAGTAGCAGCATGTTAGCTACAGTAACATGGTTCATCAAGATGTATTTGCTGTGCGTCTTTCTGCACACTATTGACTTCTCCAACCATCGCTTGGTGGAGAAAAAATGGTTGTAGTTTATTCATTTTGAAATGGTAGGCCATGGTTATGTGGGGCATTTCTCAGAGGTGTATTACAATGCTGAAATATGTCTCTTCCTGAGACTAACTGAAAACATGATACACAGTCAGGGCTTCTCTATCACTGAGAGTAAGTACATAAAAGGCTCTCGTTCAACTCTTCACAGTTCTCCATATTTAGCTAGCTCACTAAGCTACTGTCAGGTTTGTTTAAATTTGCTGGTCTGTGTGGTATGTCTCGAACGATGCTGGCAGTTGTCTAAATCATTCAAGCGTTTAAAAATCAACATCATTCTGACTTCCTGTTTCAGGAGGAAATACATACTGTCAACATGTGGAATCAAATAACAGCTAAGTAGCCATTTCATGGGGACTTTTAGAGTTCTTCAGTTGTCCCTCTGGGAGAAGCCTTGAAAGTTCTAGTAATGCCGAGATTAAGCTTCCTGAAGGGCTGCAGCTTTCCAGCCAAGTGTGGAAAAATGGCTTGTTTCTCAAGGCTTCAAATGTTCAATAGTTCCCTGTAGTAGCCAAGAAAATATAGACCTGTGCACATTGTGAAATTGTTTTACATGAAATTAAATAGTGTGTAAAATTTGGACCAGCAAGGGCCAAAAAGAAATGGATGATGTAACCCATATCAAATAAAGGAATTCTTGAAAGTGCATTGTGTTTTTCATGAATTTTAAGTATGCAGAGATATCTTTCTGTATGGTGGTAGAGCTTATAAATCTATACACCATGTTTTGTTTTATACGTCATCTATGATCATGTAATCATGTCTGGAAAACTAAAATCAAAAGTATAGTGTGCTTCCTCCAAACAGTGACAGCGTTTCTTGACGGTATGTACAGTGAATGGGGTTTTGAGATTGAATATGCTGGTACATGGTCAGACTATAGATTTGAAACAACCTGCCAAAACTGGGCCCATTTTTTTGAAGCAGTCTCTAAATGGAGCTTCAAGTCATCATCATTGACATCATTACAAGAAAACAACACAAGCATTGATACAGAGCTTCACCTGGAAGAACCCTACCTTTTCAACATCACTAGTTCTATTTAAAACTGTACAGTGATTCCCCAGTCAGAAAGGGTTTCTAGTAGAAACATTTTAGAAAGCTACGTTGCTTTGAATTTGAATTTGAATTTGAAAGATTCTTATTTTCTAAGAGTGTAGCTTTTTTCCAAGGCTTTTCTTCAGCTGTGTCTCTCTCTGTTCTTATCTTTCACTCCTTTCTGGTCAGTTAAATACTCTCGCAGCATTATGTCACTGTCATCTCTTTTACTGTATCAGCCTTGTGCCTGATTGTATTCTTTCTCACTTGTACAGATCTGGACAAAATGTTTACCCAGCAAATATATTCAAGTGTAAATGTAATAAAGTGTGAAATTGACAGTCATGGTGTGATATGTTGCTGATCAGTCTTCCTGGATAGTGGGTCCCTTTATCTGAAGGAGCTTTCACTTGGATAAACACAAATAACTAGATTAAAATCATTATTAATTAATTTTAATAAAGAAAAGATTCCTTTCTTCAAGTATAGATGGCCAAAAATGCTGAAGCCTGACATGTAAAATGAGCCATTTGTTAGGCCACACATCTTCCACACTGCTTATTTTGCATGCTTCAAAATGAATGCTATAAAATCCACCAGAAGCCTTATGTGTTCTCTCTCAGCAACATTACTGAACATGTTTAGGATGTGAAAGTTATCACTATCAGTGCTAGCACATGTGGGGTACTTGGAGAAGCAGGAAATTAAAATGATTCATGTACAGCTTTTTAATGAGACCACACTTAGAAATTTATTAATTGTAATGCTTTCAATTGGTGATTCTAAAATATGGTAAAAAAAAAAAAAAAAACAGATATACGACAGTAATTAAAATGTAATCTTACTGCAATGGCTGAAATTTGTGATAAGGACATCTGATATAGGGAAAAAATACCCACAGACTCTGAAACACTAAGTCTCATGTAAATCACATCACTGAGTAGCCTGAAATTGTAAAAGTAATTCAGTGTAAAGAAAATGAATGCAGTGTGGTGGTGTGTATGATGTTGAAGTGAATGAAATGTATGAAAACATGAATAAATGTATAAACATGAAGAAAATTGTAATCCCTGGGAAATTGCTGTGGTATATAAGAAAAAAACACATTTTGGGATGTGCTGTTGCAGGAAAATATTCAACTCTGAGGTGTTAACAGTAACTCCACTTTGCATCAGACCACAACACAACATCTTGTTATGGATTATTTTCCTATAACCGCACATTCTGAAGTGTTTTATTTCTTATGTATGTATAAAATTGCTAAGCAGGCCCAGTTTACCTCAGTTTTGGTGAGATGGCAAGAGGAAAACTAGAGTTCATTATTACGGCACGGATGACAGGAAATTCAAAGTGTATCTGTCTGCATTCTGCAAGATTACAAACCACGCCCCTTACAAGGTATGCCCACAATAAATATATAAAACATCAGTCAGGATTACAGACCACGCCAGTTACAAGTCACGCCCACTATTACAAGTTATACCCACAACAAATACATAAAAAAAAGGTTAGGGTTAGGATTTGGGGTAAAGTTAGGCTTAGGCTTTGGGTTAGGGTTAAGGTTAGGCTTGGGGTTAGGTTTAGGGTTAGGTTTTTGAATTTACAACGACCCCCTCCATCACAGTCCGAAAACTGCGTGGTTGTATAGGGAGAGTGCACGGGCCGGTGCCTGTTAAGCACTGTTATAACTCTGGTAGGTACTGTGGCTTGGCAGTTGCCACTGTTGGGCTTTGTTTGAATTTTATGCATTGTTTTCAACATTTATTAGTTTAGGGTGCCATGGGAAGGAAAGCAGAGTGGAGGCGAGCCACTAGACTGAGCAGATCAACCCCCTATTCCTGTATGGGCATATTTCTGCTCACCTACCCATCCTTCCTAGGGTCAGGGTTAGGCTTTGGGTTGGGGTTAGGCTTAGGCTTAGGTTTAGGCTTAGGGTTAGAGTTAGGCTTAGGCTTAGGCTTAGGCTTGGGGGTGGGCGTGGGAATGTTGTGTAGTGTGATTTGCTAGTAGGCGTTCCTTTGTAATGGGCATGGTTTGTAGTCTTGCAGGACGCAGACAGAACCTTCTCAGCCACAAACTCTGCTCAACCAGTACCCAGAAGAACCAGCAGAGGGAGCTATTTAGACATCCTGTCTGCCTCAGAGGCGCAAAATTACCTCTAAAGTTAGACGAGTGAGCAGTTATTTAGACAAGAAGCGTTTTCTCACGATGCAAGCGTCAGACTTCACTAAAGTACCGCCATTAAGTGTAAGAGAGGTAACATTACACATCACTCTTATGTGTGCTTTAGTTATCAGCCACCACTAGTAATGTCAAATTATTTGGGTAAACATAGCTAGCTAGCATCAGTTAAATCGAGATTTACAAAATAAATTAAAGCACAAACGATTTCTAGTTCGGTCACCACAGAAAAATATATGTTTTAAAAAGAAAAAACAGCATCTGAATTTTGACAAGGAAGTGACATTTGTTAGCACGGACTGAGCTTAGCTAGCTAACCCATTTCATTTCATTTCAAGTTCTGGCTAGCATGGAAAGAATAAAAAAAAATTATTATTTACTAGTAAAAATGGCACATTAGGTACAAATTCAGTGTGATACTGCAGTATTTAGCTTAATATGCCATTTTAAATGGAATTAAGGAGTATTTAAGCGTCAATATCGATCACGTTTAGCTTTTTGCAGTCGATACCCGCAGTATCCACAAGATGGCGCCATTGTCATCACTTTCATTTTAAGTCGTCAAAGGCAATGGAAGTATTGTATAAAGGTCGAACAACTATTTTTATTATTTATGTGTATTTATGTGCGTTCATTTCACTGAAGTGAATTTATTTAGGATTCATATTTGAAATGAAAGCAAACAAGTAAATCAAAGACATAGTGAATATAGCAGATATGCAGCTGCCCCACACATGCAATCATATATATATATATGTTCAGGCATTGCAGTGTGAAGTGTTTAAGGGAACAGAAACATAGAGTTGGGGTGAATTAAAAAAAGAAAGAGTGTCAGACTTTCAGAGGGAAAGGAAGGAACAGAGTAATCGAGAAAAACATCCATTCATCTTCAGTAACTGCTTTATTCAGGTTAGTGTCAAAGTGGTTCCAGCGCTTATCCTGGGAACGCTGGGCGTGATGTGGGAATACACCCTGGATAGGATTCCAGTCCATCGCAGTGCACCATGCACACATACCTTCACACACTCGTCCACACTTAGAAGCAATTTAGCTTTGCGAATTCACCTGCAAGCATGTTTTCATGCAGTAGGAGTGTCAAGAAAAAAAAATACACTTCATGTCGTTTTTTTTTTTGACCAATCCTTATAGGATCCAGGAGGGGATTGTTTTGTCAGAGTCCAAAAGAGAGACTTGGAGAGGCTGTGCACTGAGGTCATGCAGCTACGGGAATTTCTGCCTAAAGTCATTAACGGTGACTTTCTGGATGCTCTGCACCAAGCCCGTTCTCTGGACACATGTAAGATGAATTAATATTGAGGATAATTTTGTTTAGTATTGTTCCATTGTGAAATAGTGAAAGAAATCTACTCAACATTATCTGAAATTACAGTATATCTGTATTGCTCTGGATTGCTCCACATATCAAAATAATAAATAGTAAATTTGAAAATTCTTTGATTCTATGATTGAAAATGCTTTGATTCTCACTGTACTGCCCAAATGAAAACAAAGGGAAAGGGGGAATTTCTTGTAAATGTTAGTTGTGACCATAGAAAAAATATTTCTACTATGTATAAATTTGTTTATTCTGTTTAGTTGCTGGACAGCACAGTGTTGCAACAGGTAACGTTGCCGCCTCACATCTTCAGGGTCCCTAATTCGAGCCTGAGCTTGGGTTACTGTCCGTGCAGTTTTTGCATGTCCACATGAGTTTCCTTCCACCACTGAAAACCATTTTCTCCCCAAATGGGTTCACTGGTCCCCTTAAAGCAAAAGCTCACTGCAAATCAATAAAGTTCTTCTGACTTCTGATGAAACATGTCTCTCCTAATGGGAGTGGTCTCCTCCAGGATGGCAGTATCCACTGAATGGTTTGTTGAATATGAAATGATGTAAATGGCCTTAACAGTTGCCAGATCCCAAGCCAGTTGAACATTTCGGAGAGATTTGTTACACACCACTCTCCCCCACCACCATCAGGACAACAGTGGTGCTGTAATGCTTTGTAGGAAATCCATTCATGTGCTACTTGTTTTACAGTTAGGGAACAGAGCCAGGAGCAGCAGCAGCAGCTGAAGCAGGAGTGTTTGCACCTTTACTCCCGCCTCGATGCAGCACAGTCCGAGTGCCAGAGAGAGAGAGAGGTGAGGGAAATGGAGAGAGAACAAGAGGGATCCGATTTTGTAAAGAAAGGGTGGAACAGAACAGAAAAATATCTGTATGACAGATGCTTGGAATATCTACATACAACATTAAAGGTGCAGTTTATGAGTGTTTTGAACCGGTAATAATCATACAGTTACAAAGATACCTTCGAAAAAACAAGACTTGGAATATGACCTGGCTAGTTTCTTGAGTTAGTTTATGCCCAGATATGAGTTCCATATGTTTTGTATTGACTGTGTTGTATTTTTGCTATACATAGCTGCATTTTTGAATTTTCATTCAGGTTTCATATGCACAGACCTTGCGTAAGAAATTGTAGCTGTAAACTCTAAGGTGTGTGTTTGCTCTCAGGAGAAACTGGTTCTAAGGGAGCGGTTGTGGGAGAGCCGCGAGCAGCTGCAGCAGCAGGCAGAGTTCTGTACAGGCCTGGGTGCCTCAACCTGCACTGTGCTGTGGAGCGCTTCCCGTAGAGAAGAGGCTGTAAGGGACATACTGGCTGATGTGAGTCACCTTAATAAAGGCGCCTGTCATGACTAAGACTGAAATGCTCTGAAACTTTAGTCCATTGTTAAGGCAGTGTATGGACAATGCATTAAAGCAGTGTTTTTCGGTTCATAATTTTCAAAATGCTAAATATGTATTACAGTACATCTGATCAGATAATTGGTAGGTATTTCCATTTGCTGTATTCTGGCCATACGTAATACAGAAAAATAAATAATAACCTATAAAACATGGAAAGTTTCAAGTTAGTATGCTATATTGATAATGACAATTAAGTTACAAATTTGCCTTTATATCTAAGTTTGTTTTTATATAAAAGTAATATCCTCTTATGAGTGCTTACATGTTTATTTAAATATATATTTTTAATAAAGCAGTGTTCAGATGAATGAATTAGCAGGCGGTTATCAGTAAATCTTCAAATCTTCACTTTCGGTTGATGTATTAGCTTATGTAACAGGAGGTCCATCTTTACTGATTGCCATACTTAACTAATTGCTTGCTCTGTGAGAAAGAGACATTGGGTCTGTGATCGAAGAGAGGTGAACATTAGAAATGCAGATGCAATTGAAATGGCCACCAGTACTGAATTTTCACAAATAACAATGATGAAAAGGGTGGTATGGTGATGCAGCAGGTAGCGTTGCTGCCTCACAGCTTCAGGATCCTTGGTTCAATCCTGGGCTCAAGTTACTGTCTGTGTGGAGTGTCCTATGTTCTCCCCATGTTTGCAGGGGTTTCCTTCCACCTCCAACATGCTGGTAGGTAAACAGGCTACTCTAAGTTGCTCCTAGGTGTGAGTCAATGTGTCCTATCCAGGGACACATCCATATCCATATCCCATCATTAAGCAGTGGTGACTGTTTTCTACTGATACTGCCTACTACTGTTTCAAATACCGGTTGTAGAACAACTGTGGTTGGTATTTGTGAAGGAAGATTTCTTTTCTCTTGGTGAACACTGTTCAGATTAGCATATGGATGCCACATCGAACACAAATATAAAACGTGATAGTCAATTATTAATATATTCATCTCTTTTATATGTGCTTCTCTGTGAAGGGAAAGCTGGAACCATTCCTAAGTGTAGCAGGTCAAACCCTGGAGAGTTTTGTGAAATCTTTGGATGAGGAGGAAAAACCCCAGCAGCAGAACTACAATTCCCATGAGCACCAGTTTGTGCTAGCACTGGCTGGTGTCATCACCAGTAAGGGTTAAGATTCATTCTTTTCTTTTAGGTTTATTTGCAGTATGTAAAGCAGATTCAGAATATTGACTTCTTTGCAGATTTGGCGGCGGTGACTTGTGGGAGGGACTTCATTTCCAGCTCTGCACATGTCTTGTTGGACACTCTGATGCAGCTGCTTGGGTTAATGAAGTCTGGGGTCTTTCCAAAGCTTAAAGTGTGGGTTAACACACACACACACACACACATACACACACGTGTGCGCATGCGCTCACATGGACATATACACTCACTGACCACCTTATCAGGGAAACCTGTACACCTTCTCATTCATTCATGAAAAAAATATCGCCTGGTCTTTTTCCAATCTAAAACTGTGAGCCCGTGCCCACTGTAGTCGCAGATTCCAGTTCTTGGCTGACAAGAGTGGAACCTGATGTGGTTTTTTGCTGTTGTAGCCCGTCTGCCTCAAGGTTCGACATGTTGTACATTCTGAGATGCATTTCTGCTCATCACGGTTGTGAAGAGTGGTTATTTGAGTTATTTGAGCTCGAACCAGTCCGTTCTCCTCTGACCTCTCTTAGCAACAAGGTGTTTTCACCTGCAGAACTGCTGCTCACTGGATGTTTTTTGTGTTTCGCACCATACTGTGTTTAATCTCTAGAGATTGCTCTGTGTGAAAATCCCAGGAGTTCAGCCTTTTCAAAAATACTCAGTACATCCTACCTGGCACCAACAAACATGTCAAGTCAGAGTCACAGTGATCTCGATTTTTCCCCATTCTGTTTGATCTGAGCATTAACTGAAGCGCTTGATCTATATCTGCATGATGTAATGCATTGCACTGCTGCAACATGATTGGCTGATTGGATAGTGTATGAATATTCAGATGTATAGGTGTTCCTAATAAAATGGTTAGTGAGTGTATATACACACACACACACTCAGTTCTGCATAGGAGCATAGGAATTGTGTACCTTATGAAGATTACTAATACAACTTATACGTTAAACAGTGCATTCATGGATTAAATATAAATATACTCTATACAGACAATCTACTCACAACCAGATGTTATAGTGAGTTTGTGCGTGTGTGTATGTGTGTGTGTGTGTATGTGTGTGCAGGCTGATGCTGATGGCTTTATACAACATCAGCCTCAGCGTAAATGGACTGACGTACATCAGCGAGAGTCCTGCACTCCTGCCACTTATATGCACCCTGCTTGAAGGTGTGTGTATGTGTGTGGATTTGCATCTGTGACTGTGTGTGAGTGTGACTTGAGTGAGTGCAGCTGAGAAAGGCCTCCTGAGGCTTCAGACCTTATCTGATCTCAGCTTTGACGTCATGCCAACTGAAATGTGGCAGGGAGGATTAAGAACAGCTCTCTCTCTCTCTCTCACTCTCTTTCTCTGGAGAGTATGACTACCATTTATAGTCATCCCACCAACAACACACACAAATTGTCTCTCTTTCCTTTTTTCATATTATGTATTTTTTCTTAGTATATTATTTATTACTATATAAGTGTCACCTCTTGCACTTTTGGAGCTCTAAGCAAGCATCGCCCTTTTGTACAAACCACACCCTGTTCAGTATTACGGCTTCTCCATTGTTACCAATCCCCAATAATTATTATCCTCACCAAACTGGTAGTCAACGTTATTTACCTTGCATGGACATTGTTGACAAATTTCTGTATACTATGTATAGTATTTTGAGCTGTCAAACAAAATGCTGCAAAGTGGTGATCTATGGTGATCTTTTCTATCACTTTGTGTTGGATTTTGTGCATTCTGGCTTCAATTCAGAAAGATTTGCTTCTCAGCATATAGTGCAATATGTAGGGTGGATAAGGAATCATTTGTAACACTGTGAAGCATTGGGCAGCTGTTTGGGATTCAGCCTAAATTCATAAGAATGAAGCTATTACAGATTGTTCTGTTGGCATCGTTCCTGGTCTCTGCTGACCAGTCAGCTTTTTTAAATAGAAGAAGATGAAGAAGAAAAAGAGGAAGACGAAGAAGCCTTTGTTTGTCACATAACAGCACAGTGAAATTCTTTTCTTCACATATCCCGGCTTGTTATGAAGTACAGGTCCTGACAACAGGATTCACCTGATAAGATGGTTGTGATTGCCATCATTTCATCATTTTCAATGATTAATTAATTAGTTTATTTATTTATTTATTTATTTATTTACAAAATGAGGCATTTATGAGAGAATGTGTGAGAGAATGAAGTCACATGTATTGAGGTATCTTCAGGCAACACTTGGACATTTATTGAATATCTCTGCCACTTCTTCCTTCTCTTTCTCCCTCCCTTCATCTCAGTCTTTTGTCTATTGGTATCTTGTATTACATTTGTCTTAGGTTGCTAGAATTACTTTTCGTGATTATTCTTATGGCTCATCCTTGGGCTTTAGTAAGGTGCTATATAATCATTGTTATTATTTTTTTTTATTTTTATCATCATCAGACCGGGACTCAGAGGTATGTCTGCAGGCCCTACGGCTGCTCCAGTCTCTGCTAGTGGAGAGTGAATTATTGGCCCAAATCAATCCAGACCTCCAGCTTTCCCTTCCAGTGGAGAGAATCCGTCAGTTGGCCTCAAGCCGCCACTCAGCCCTCAGACAGACGGCCCAAGAGATGTTGGAGGACATCAAGTGCCTCACCAAAACTCGTCACACAACCTCAGAGAAAGAACAGTGATGACGTGGAGACCTACAGACCTTGTACTAGTCCCAGTCCATACACACTGATGTTCTGTTCTCTGTGTGGGCCAATTTCAGCTCTCATTCTCCTTTATCTGTAGCCAATGTAATCACTTAAATAGGGTCAGAGGTCACAGGGCCCATTGAAATATGGCTCCCTGCAGGTCTGACCTCCTGGGTAGTCTAGGAAGTAATGATAATGGTGAAAATGGCTAATGTTTCTCTCTGTTAAGAGTTGTACTGGTTAAGAACAGCATTTTTTTTACATTTATACATGCGTCTAATACATGTAGGACGGTAATTCTAGCTGTTGTGATTAAGCCAATGTTGGTTACGTGTTCTGTATTTTGCTGTTTTATGTATTACTAGTATTTTTTAATGGCTTGAAAAATAGTAAAGTTTTTTTTTTTACTATATATTGCAAGACTATGGCAATCAATCATTGCAAACACACTCTCAGAGTACAAAACCCTGTTGTTGCCTTTGACCACGTCCTGTTACTTCGGGTTATAAATATGAGGTTGCACACATGAAAAATTTCTTCATGACCATGGGGAAAACCAAAGAACCTTTAACACAAGAGACAGATGGTTGTTGAGCTGCACCAGTTAAGCGATAGACATAAAATGAGGTGTCTAGTAATGCCATCAAGTAAAATTAGGAACATAATAAAAATATGTTGCAGAAAATGGATGGAGGGATGGATGGAAGTCTGGAACAGTTGACAATTTGCCAGGAAGAGGGTATATGGGTGTAAAAAAGAAGGGTGCAAATGTTTTAGCATTTTAGAATTGCATGTTTTGTAACAAGCTGTTTAGGTGGGCTGCTAGAAATAGGCCCTTCCTGAGAACATCTCACAAAATGTAACTGAACTTCACCAACAGTTGTTGGAGCTACATCCTGAATCATGTTACAGTTGGATGATACCGAAATGTAAAGAACGCCATCGTTATGTTTGCCATTTTATAATTTTTTTTAAAAGTTAATTCCTTTCATGAGATTTTGTAAACTGTGATTAGGGATTTGTGATTCAGATTAGCAGATTAACAAGTAGCACCATTTTAGGAGCTTTATTAGCACCAGACTGGTTAAATAGCAGATTTAATATCTGGCCAATATCAAGATAAGTACCTCGCTATAGAGCCCTGTAATGATCTATTGGTATTATGTGTCATTTTGGTTACATATTTGTGTTAAACTGTTAGCACAATTCCTATGTTATACTGTTTATTGCGTTACAAGCAGTTTGGGATGTGGCTTGTGTTGCTTGGCAACATGGGCTCCTGTGCGCGCCCTGCTCGGTGCTTTGACGCCAGAGTGACGTTAATAAAGTGAGTGAGTGAGGGAGGGAGGGAGTGAGTGAGGGAGGGAGGGAGCTGGACCTCTTATGGTGAATTAGGATTGACCCGAGTCTACAGAGAGGATTGGGTGCAGCGGTATCCAGAGTGAGCAGAAATCAAGAGGAGTGATTAAAAAAAAATCACATTTAAACTTCTTCTTAAACAAAATCAGAAGACTTGAATGAGGCGACTGAGTGCAGGAATTTCAGCTCAGGGCACAGCAGCTGCAAGTTACAGATGGAGAGCTTTAACATTTTACAGTCCACACGGTGAGTTCTTATCACATATGATTTCAAAAAAAAAAAAAAAAAAAAAAGACTTATTATTATTGTTCCTACTTATAAACTATTCAGTGTTTCCGAGAAGCAAAGTTGAGCAAACTAATTGACAATAAACCTATGGCTTGATATTATTATTATTATTATTATTATTATTATTATTATTATTATTATATGATGGCTACCTATATATGACTATATAAGAGGTTGTTGTATATGCTTCATTATTTCCTGATGCATTAATGATTAGTGCATGTAATAAGTCATCATTATGAAAGCATTAATACATTAATATATTAATATATGCTTATTTGTGGACCTTACAGTACACTCTGGGGCAAAAAAAAAAGTGCAAAAAAAAGTGCATGAATTTTAGTCATTCTGATTTAGCATTGAATTAAACATTAATAAACAATTTAAGACTGAAGCAACATGAAATATAAGTTATAGCCTAGATATAAGAATAGCCTTTCCTTTTCATTGTATTTTCTCCAAATATTTTTATTGGATGTGTCAGTGTTGTTCCACTCAGTTTTAATGGTCTCTTACAGATGATAGCCAAGCTGTTAAGCAGCTGTGTAAGGTGTACGAACATGGTTCCTAACTTTGCAACACTTTTTTTTTTGGCAAAAAGAATCTTGGCCCCCATATCACATAAAATAATCACATATTTTTATTTAATTATGTTTTGTGTTTTTTTGTTTTGTTATTCTTGGTCCTGGATGTTTGACTTATTTTGGATGATAAAACTTGCTTTCCTAGGAATCTGGTGTAATTCACCCAACTCCTACCTCAAAAAAAAAAAAAAATTAAATAGGAAGATTAAATATCAGAGATGTAAGTTCTGCACAAAATCTTATAATTTAACTCATTCATCTTTGTCTTTGTCTTATGAAATCACAGAAATAGTGTGCACTTTGGTGGTGTAAGTAAAAATGTTTTGATGGACGTTATTGGCCTATGGATGGTGCTGTAACAGCATTTAGGTCCTTCACTTAACAGCAATGATTTACTAGATTTACAGATAGCCAGTCATTAAATAAATAGGAGCCCACATGTACTACCGTGTACTGGTTTGCAACGTCATATGATTTTACCTTTTACAGAATAATAACAATAATATTGCACCTTTGGACTTATTGTTTTTAATTTTGAATTGTGCACAAAACAACCTAGTAAAGAATGATGCACAGCTAGTAGTGAACTAGTAAGGAACAATGCAACGCCAGTAGAATAGTCTTTTTATGTTATAAAAAATATATAATTTTACAAGATGTTATGACAACATAAATATATACTTTGTACCTTGGTACCACCCCAGCTTCAAGGAAAGGTACAGTTTAGTACTATTTTCTGAGAGTGAAGTTTGCTGCTAAAACAACCACCTGATGATGTTGCCTCAACTCTTTCATGATTAATCGTGTAGCGGTTAAGGACACTAACCATGGTGGTGCTGCCGGAGAATGGGCCAGACGCAATGAACCGGGTTGGTAAACCTCTCCAGGTTGGCTTCTATGAGATCATCCGTACGCTGGGGAAAGGAAATTTTGCTGTGGTGAAGCTGGCAAGACACAAAGTCACTAAAACACAGGTTCCCTACATTATTGTCATGACCAGCAACTGTTTGTTGTTAATTAATATGTTATTAAATTATAGCTTGTTAAGTATGATTTGCCAGTATAGGATTTTAGTGTCTGAAATTTGCTCAGTTTGCTCTAATCAACTCACAGGTCGCCATTAAAGTCATCGACAAAACCCGTTTGGATGCATCAGACTTGGAAAAACTCAACAGGGAAGTTAAAATCATGAAGCTTCTGAACCATCCACACATCATCAGACTCTACCAGGTCTGTGAGCTTATATTTACACTCATCGACACACATTACAGAACACTTTGGACCAAAATGATTTATTAGTGGGGCAAAATACAGTCCATGCATAAAGCTGTTAAAGGAGTGACAGCCTTTGTTAGCAGTGTGTCCCAGATGTAAGAGAGCAGTTAACAAAGCAATCAGAAGTCACTACAATTACAATATTATTATTCATAATTTATTATTGTAGTTTCATATGTTAATTAAATCAAAAATGATTTTGATTTGAAATTTAGAAATTAAAAAAAACTTGTACACAGGTAGAGTTAAGCTCATGAGCTTTTGGTATCTTTTCCAGCTGTCACTCATGAAATATCACTGTGCAGATGAATGCATTTGACCACTTCCATATACTGTACATGAGGTCACACACTCCTGCAGTTAGTGTTGCTCTAAGTGATGGGAGAGTAGTGTCATCCTTCCCATCCAGAGAGCAAGGTCAATTATGCTTTATTGGCCTTGCAGCCATGTGAACAGGGTGAATGTTTTACTTATCCCTTTGAAGCCATCTTAAATGAAGTGCTACTTTTCCCACAACTGTTGCTTAACATCATTTCTATGAGTCTTTATTGGGTTTACAAGAGAGGAAACAAATAAAACCACTTTTGGATCTAATCTGTTCATTCTCCTGTACACAACCTATTAATACTATATCTTATGATGGAAAGACAAACAGGACATGCAGTCAGTCTTAAAGCAATTTGCTATTTGGGACCTCAAACTGCTAGACTGTGTGAATGTAACATATTAATGTCCCTAATTTGCAGGTTATGGAAACCAAGAATATGTTGTACATTGTAACAGAATATGCCAATAATGGGGAAATGTTCGGTAAGTCTGATCATGAGCGCTTTCATCAAATCTGTCAGTTGGTATATGAGAGAAAAATTCTTCTGCTTCAAACAGTTTGCAAGCACAGCTGAATCTTTTTGTCTTTCTAAAGATTATCTTGCATGCAACGGTCATCTGAGTGAAGAAGAAGCTCGCAAGACATTTTGGCAAATCCTCTCTGCTGTAGAATATTGCCACAGATGCCACATTGTACATAGAGACCTTAAAGCCGAAAATTTACTGCTGGACAGCAACATGAACATCAAACTGGCAGGTAAGCGACTGTTCATGTGAACTGATTTCTTAATAAAAGTGAAATAGAATATTTAAAAAAAAACCTAAATAATTATTCAGGAATGTTAGCCCGAATCCTGACTTAGTCTGAACCTCAGTACAAACAAATTCATATTGAAGTCCAAAAAAAAGAAGCAGCTCAAAATGCACACACACAAAACCAGGAAGTAGATTACCAGAATACAGGCTTGGTAATGGCACTGAGACTCAGTAGCTGTGTCTCAAAGTGCATAACTATCATAGTTCATATTTGAGCATATATAACTGCCTTGAGCTCGTAGTAATGGTCAGAACCAACATGGCTACTAGTGACAAAATGAAAAATACACAGAGAGCAAACCCCATTGGTTTAGTTAGTAACATTAACTCAGTCTAGCATAAACCTTCTTTGAAATATGTTACAATTATGTTCTATGTATTCTCTGATCTTCTAGACCAATATGTGGTATATAGTTTTAAGTGTTACATCATAGTGATACTTGACATGCTAGTTTTGCTAGTGATCAATTTAAATATGTCAGAGTTAGCAAGTCTCAGAGGCAGTGACATCACTAGTGGTGATATTATTTGTTTTTTGGGGCCATGGTTATGTGTGTGTCAGGAATCACAATACATCTGCATATACTGTCATCTTTTTTCTCATTTATGTTCCTCAGACTTTGGTTTTGGAAATTTCTTTGTACCTGGAAAGCCTCTGAATACCTGGTGTGGAAGTCCACCTTATGCAGCCCCGGAGATCTTCAAGGGAAAGGAATATGAGGGACCACAGCTAGACATCTGGGTAATTTTCTTAGATGAACTTCAGTCCCATCGTCCATAACTAGATAGTTGGAGTGAAAAATGTGCCTTTTTATTTTGGGCCCATAGAAGCTCACTGGGTGTTTTTTGAGATATGTTTTTTGGTTGAGATACTAAATCTTCTTTGATTTTCAGAGTCTAGGTGTGGTTCTCTATGTGCTAGTGTGTGGATCTCTGCCCTTCGATGCTGCCTCACTTCCAGCTCTGAAACAGCGTGTCATAGAGGGACACTTTAGGATTCCTTACTTCATGTCTCAGGGTAGCTACATACTCTCAAACCATGACTAACTGATATGTTGAGCTAGTCAGACTTCAGCATTCTTCCTCTTGCTCTGCTCTTATCCAGAGTGTGAGAACCTGATACGGAGGATGCTGGTGGTGGATCCGGCCAAACGTATCAGTCTGGCGCAAATCAAGCAGCACTGCTGGATGAAAGCTGTGCCGATAGCAGTGTGCCAGTCTTTATTTAACTCTCCTGAGCCTGAGAGGCACTGCCAGGCAAAGAGTTACAATGAGCAAGTGCTCGGTCTCATGCAGACGCTGGGCATCGACAAGAGGAGGACCATTGAAGTAAGCTGAGCTTGGGTCATTTTGTATGTGCTTGCAGTATCTAACATGTCAGTGTAACAATTGTAACAAAATTGTATCAAAAATATTTACAGTTTGGTCATCTTAAAATAGAATAAATTTATTGTTACCGCAAGTGATCAAAAGTATTCTAACTGTGTAAAAAGAAATGATATTTAAAAAATAATATATTTATTCAGAATTTGCTTACTTAAAAATTCAACATCAAAAAGTTGGGACGCCACTGTGATATTTTTTGCCCACTAAAACACTTATCATCTGTATTTATTTCTCTAGTCTTTACAGAATGACAGCTACAACCACTTTTCTGCCATTTACTGGCTCTTGCTGGAGAGACTGACGAACAGACAAGAGCAAATAAAAAAAACTCCAGATTGGTCTAAAAAGCCGTGTTACTCACTACCAGTGTTGGGAAATTCATTAGATGCAAGTCCACCCATGTTACAATACAGAAACTCTCCCTCTCCCAGCAACTTACTGGATGCTCAATTAAGCAGAGCAGTACAGGTTAAAAATGTGGATGAAGAGGAGAAGCAGTTACCTCTTGACTATACAGCTGAAAACAGGAGCACGATACACAGACACATTGACTCTGAGGTGTCATCTTATAAAAGCTGGTGTCACCCACCAAGTAAGTACACTGGAATTGTGTGCTACTGTTACAAGAACGTTCCAAAATAAGGAGTCATGAGCTGGTTATTAATTGGGGGTGACCCCTATTTCAGGACACATAGGCCAAATTTAAACTATTAAAAGTAGTTTTTAATCATTCATTCATTCATTATCCTGGTCCCTATTCTGTGCATTTCCTGAGCCTGTCCCGGGATCATTGGGAGGGCGACAGGGTCATATCCTTGAATGAGACACCTGTATATCTTAGTGGTTTTAATTCAGTAGTAATGAAAAGTTAACAGAATTTTGCCAGATTGTTCTGAGTGGACATCTTCACTAATATAAGGCAAATGAATGTGGCAAATCTTATTGACTGAGAGCACTAGTGACTGAGCTGAGTCAGTATCTGGTGTTATATACACTGATCAGCCATGAATGAATTCAATTATATATAATAGTGCGCAACAGACGTTACATGCATTAACACCACAGAGGAAAATACACAATAATATTAAAAGTAATAATAAGTATTTTCTGTCAACATTAATACACAATAAAAGACACATTTTTTTCTCTTTATATATAGCAAAAATATTTTGTAAAACATTTGATTTGTCTCTTGTGTAACAAGTGTCTTTGACTACTGAAAAACAATTTATTACATTCCTTGGCACAGTAATTTTTTAACAATTTTATAAATATGCAGTATCTTCATGTGACTTTTAAAATAATCATTTCTGTCTGTCAATATCTGCAGGTATTGTAGTGGATTTAGTGGACAGTGCCACTGCAGACAGCTCTCCTGCCTCTTCCTTCACTGTCTCCAGCACCTCTTTCATTTCCCCTGGTGCTCTTTTAGACCCACAAGTCTCTATGAAACAAGTTCAGGGACAGTATCCATTTTCACTGAAATCAGAAAGAAGCTCTCTCACTCATTCATCCGTCCTGAGATTCCAAACAAGTCTGGAAGGTCCCAGTTTCCAGGAGGGCAGAAGAGCCTCAGACACCTCACTGCCCCAAGGTAAGATCAGAGTGGGTACAAGAGTAGAAGTACAAGAGTGTGGAGATAGAAGAAGCTGGAGATAATACTCATGACAAAGGAATCTGAAATAGTTACACCATTAATGTTGTTCTCTACCAAATTCTGTTAACAAGTCTATTTAAGCTAATTCGGTTTTTCCTCACCAGATAATAGTGCAGCAGGAGTGTACAGATTACATGTCATTTAATGTTGTGAATAATGTAAAAAATTCTAAATGCATACCCTGATACACAGTGAATGTAAATACACACTCCTGCATGTGCAAAATTGCATGTGTTTGTGATGAAAAAAATGAAAGGAAAGTAAATCTTGTCATATCTTTTCACACATTTAATCAGATTTTGTAACAAATCAAATTTAAATAAAAACCAAGTAGAAACATTTTAGGGAAAAAAGAAAAAAACCTTAGAAAAAAAAACCTATCCACTTAGTATCCACTGTACTAAAAACAGGATATACAGTTAGACTGTAAATTTATCATACTGTTTTTCCTTTAGTAGTAAAAAAACACTTATGTCCAGGTCATTGCAAGAAATATAGTCTAAAATGAATCATAAAACTAATATTTAGGCTGTATGTATGTTACAGGAAAATAATCAATGACGGGGTGATATGATGTGTATCATGTTTTTATAAACAGCAGTTACATTTTTTTATTAATTAAAGAATGACACATTATAATTCTAATGAAACGTCATACTTTTTATCAGTTTATAGTTTGATGTTGTGGAATGTATGCCAAAACAAGTTACATGATGTTACCACTTACATTATATCAGCTATAAACAGTCATTCCAGTCATTCCATCATCGGTCTCTCTTTTTTTCCCCATTGAAATTAATAAGACAAAAAAAAAAATCCACAGCTTATATGTTAATTGTGGACATCTACACCAGTAATTTGCTGAGTCCAATTCATATACAGTGTAATGAAAGTTTAAGGTTCAGGCTGGGGGAGTTTGTAGCTTTCCTCATAATGGCATGCCAACAAAATGGAAGTGCAACGAACCCTAACTCTAACCCTATATATTATTTTCTATACAGTTAGTTTGAAATTATAGCTATTATTTTAGTCCTTTAGGGGGCACAGTGGCTTAGTGGTTAGCACATTTCCCTCGCACCTCCAGGGTCAAGGGGTTGATTTCCGCCTCCACCGCATGGAGTTTGCATGTTCTCCTTCGGGGGTTTTCTCCTGGTACTCCCGTTTCCTCCCCCAGTCCAAAGATTGTAGGCTGATTGGCCTATATCTCTAAATTGTCCTTATTGTGTGAGTGTGTGCGATTGTGCCCTGTGATGGGTTGGCACCCCGTCCAGGGTGTGCCCTGAGTCCCCTAGGATAGGCTTCAGGCTCCACACAACACTGTCCAGGATAAGCAGTATGGATGGATGGATTTTAGTCTTTTAAAGAAAGCTCAGTTCTGTCTTGTTAAAAATTCAGTGTTCTGCATTAACACTCTTGCAGGTCTGTGGGCTTTTCATGAGCATTTGGGCAAGAATGTTCACACAACAGGCCAGTTTGGTTTGAACAAATTTCCTATGCAGTACGCATGGCCCCAAATTCCCAACACAGAACACGCTAATAAACCTCCAACACAATCATGGGAGCATCTCCATTGCCAGACTGAACGCCTTCAGCACCATCAATGGTAAGATTCTAGACGATTCATTTTGTCGGCTAACATGCGATGGAATAAAAAAATGTAAAAAAAAAAAAAAAAAAAAAAAGATATTTATTAACAATTCTTTTTAATCATTTTATTTACAAATTAAAAGTTGTAGTTGAGTTTGATCACTTCCATACACAAAAACTGGTCTCACTGGCCTGTCACTCTTTACAGTTTACATCTTCTATCTTTCCTGAACATTAAAATATACTTTGTATATACAACGTATTTTGACATACTGTATTTATGGACTTAAATGCATTTCAAATACATTAGTGCATTGGTGCTCCATGCTGTCATTAGTTCATGAAAATATGAATTTTATGTTTACATTTAAATCAGTGAATCAAATTTTATATATAAAAAAAAATTAGATGTTTTTTTTTTATTTTGGAGTGATATGCATAGATATGAAAATACTATGTTCAGGTAGCTTTTACTGGTTTTACATAATTAGAGTTTTTAATGCTCTGAGTGCAAGTTTTCTTTCTTGTCTTCTTGCAGGACATCTAATATTTGTTGTCATCATCCCCATCTGCTACAAAAGCCTTCTCCTCATCCTCCTCCTACTGCGGCTATCCAGAATCACTCCAGCTGTCCAGCACACCACTTAACTTCTTTATCCACTTCAGGTTACTGCAAATTTCACCACAACCCTTCATCCCTCCTTCACACTCCTCAGAGTCTGCTGTGTCCTCGACAAGATCCACCATCTCACTCTTCCTGCCTGCCAGCAACCTATATGTGCTCCACTTCTAGCTGTTCTTCCTCAAACATGGTGGATTCCACCACACTGCTCCTGGAGGCACATCTGCAGATAAAACCAAGCTCACGCTGAGTTCATTAGTAGTAATGGAGGGTCCATTGTACCTGGTGATCTCTTTTGATTTTATAGTATTGTAGCAACAAACTTTCTAGAGCTGTAGCTGTAGCTGTTCCAGTTACAGTGGAAATGACAAATCTATTATTTTGACCTGGACAGAACACAAGGGTTTATAAATCACTCTGGATAAGAGTGTATGCAAAATGACTACATGTAAATGTAAAATTCATTTACTACTGAGTCATTTTTACTCTCCCAAAATAATGGGAACAAAAGACTATGCACTATACTGTATGTGATTAATAAGGTCTAACCAGAGGGTACACATATTTCTGGACTACTGTTTAAAATGTTATTGACTGCTGTTAAGTGTGCAAAAATAATAATAGAGGAGCAAAAATGTCCTATTTTTATTCCCAAGCACCTTATCCAAGGTCCTTATTGAGTGTATTTTCTCATGTATTTAAATAAGCAATAATTATTCTTTATATGCGCTTTGTTTTGCTTGATATATACAATACAATCTGACTGCGATTGAAGTGGAATGATGATAATAGAGCATTAATCAGAATCATCAATGATTACCTAGTGTGTGTTTTGTATTGTGTATAATCTGTATTTATTCACCCTGTGCATGCCACTATTGATATTTTTATGCCAAACCAAAGAGGTATTTATTCATTCATTGTAAATATAAAAGGATGAATGATGTGCATTTTCTAGTTGTTGGCAAATTTCTTTCTTAAGCCTCAAATGAATTCTAAATGTGAATATACACTCACAGACCACTTTATTAGGAACACCTGAACACCCCATTCATGCAATTATCCAATCAGCCAATCAAGTGGCAGCAGCGCAATGCATAGAATCATGAAGATACAGGTCAAGAGTTTCAGATAATGGTCACATCAACCATCAGAATGGGTAAAAAATGCGATCTCAGTGATCTTGACCGTGGCATGGTTGTTTGTGCCAGATGAGCTGGTCTGAGTATTTCAGAAAATGCTGAGGTCAGAGGAGAATGGCCAGACTGGTTACAGGTGTCATGAAGGCTACAGTAACTCAAAAACTCTTTACAACTTTGGTGAGCAGAAAAGCATTTGAGAATATCGAACCTTTGAGGCAGATGGGGCTACAATAGCAGAAGACCACACTGGGTTTCAATCCTGTCAGCTGAAAATTGGAAAAAGACCAGGTGACTTTATTTTTTGCTTTGGTTAATAATACATCTTTATTGAGATAATAGTTTTAGTACATGCCTCAGGTGAGGGGCGTTTCAGTAAAACAAGGTTAGAGGAGAGAAGGCAAAGAAAAAGTCAGGTGACATACAAGCAAAAAAGAGAAAAGATCAGACACAGGAAGAACAGTTAGGAGGCTGGATGACTGTCTATAGAAACTCTTGCAAATCACAGCCCTACTTACCAGAAACTAATTTTGTAACCAAAGTTATTTTTTCTTGTTTGACTTCTTCAAAGAAAAGTAAATCAGCTTCCTAAATTTGGTTTTATTCTGGAGTGGCCGGATTTGAAAGAACTTCCCAAACAGTGGCCATCCATTCCTCTTAATCTGTTTCTCCCCATTATACTAGATTATAATAATATCAACAATTAGAGCCCCTGCTGAGCCATGCTCATGCACCCTCATCCACTTGTCTAAGAGGAAGGGGCAGGATTGGGTTTGTCATCGTGGGTGACAGGAATGGTGCGATCTCCACGCCCGTATTCTGAGCCACCTGTTTTTGGGCCGCAGATAGTGAGCAGGCCATCACCTGAAAGTGTACAGGTGATGGCTGACTGATCAACATTGGAGGGTAGACGGTAGCGGCGGTGGAACTCCCGTGTGACGTAGCCATGGTCGTCCTGTGGGAGAAAGTGGAGAATAAAGGAGAGGAGAGGTGGATGAGAGGATGTATTGGCAGAGGATGGATGGATTTCAGAGACAGTGTTGGAAAATAATAACATTCATGGGATGATTGGATGAAGCATTAAAAGATAACGATGGTGAGAAACATGAACTCAGGACCTCATATTTGCTTGTGAGGTTTAAGATTAGGAAAGACAGGTCTTTTTGTAAAAGACTTACAAATACCTAAGAGGAAACGTCATCAGTTTATACAGTGACTCAAACATATTAATCAGGTCTTCTAGAGTTTGTAGGTTTTGTCAATTATGTACATTATATCTCTACAATATTGTTTTACCGTACCATAATCCTAGCTGAGGACAATTTAATAAATGAAGCACAGTCCCTTACAATGACTGTTGACTAATAAGATGTAGGCAATTATCACAATTGCCAGACAAACAGCACATGCACAAAAAAGCACATTCACACACTGAACCAGATTTATGGTAAAGGGTGGTTTAACCTATAAAACATTACCCACAAGGCTTCACCAACTCCCACAGGGACCTTCACCCATGACGCAGAAACTACGTCAAACTGGTGAAAACATTCCAAGTTGTTTCCCCTAATCTGTTCACTCCTTAAAGCATACATAAAATGGGGATAGGATGAGTTGGATTGGTGAGAAAAATTAGAAAAGGAATGATGTAGAAAAGAAAACTGATCATGGAGCAGGAAAAGAAGACATGGGAAGATGCGTTCTGTAGCCTAACAGACCTTTGCCTTTCACACGCTGTAGAATATTTAAGCCATATTTTAATTCATTTTAATGCTTTCAAAGTCTAGAAATCTGCACAGCACAAATCCTGCACCCACCTTGCAACTGAGTTATTGCATAGCCTTTATTCAGGAATGATTATCTCATGACTACAACTGCATGCTATTCATTGTGTTGGAAGGTCGGTCATATCAGGTGACATGGAGGGGATCCACATCTGCTCCCCGCAGACTCTCCACTGGTCTCCCACAAGGCTCAGTACTTGGTTCTCTCCTGTTCTCCCTCTATACTCGATCTCTTGGTGCGGTCATATCCTCACATGGGTTTTCATACCACTGCTATGCGGATGACACTCAACTCATCCTCTCCTTCCCTCCCTCAG
>CM075028.1:7769574-7802423 GCA_037576675.1 Pangasius sanitwongsei
CCATTGTGGTGGTGTATAAAGGCAAAATCACAAAAACTCTGTCATTGTCCAAATACTTCCGGACCTGACTGTATGTCCTCGCAAAAAATTAATGTACTATGATACGGTGTCTGAGTTTCAGTCACTCCAGTCAGTGTGGTCAAACTAGTGCTGTATCTCCAGCTTTGCCTCACTAGTCCATTTCTTCATGGTGATATCCACCAGCTTAGCAGATTATAGTTTCTGGTGATAAGTGGGAAGCATGTTAGAAGGTGCATGGGGGATAGATAGAGTAGTATGCATCTCTTAGACTAGTACAGCAGTGCTTCAGAGTGTTTTCACTCCTGGTGGGACACTTAATATGCTGTCTTAGATAGTCCATGTCTGAGGTGGACTCATGTAGGAGCATGTAGGTGATTTTGCTCCATGTGGTCAATTTGGTTGTTCAGGTGTTGAAGTTTTTAGCTCATACAGAGTTGAGGCAGGATGTAAATGTTTCCCAGAACAAACTACGCCTAGTTTCAGTGAAACACAAGCCTTTGGAGCGTCCTTATGTGTTTTGTTAAGGAGCAGCACTTCGTCCATTTTGTTGTGAGACGAGTTAAAGATGATGTAAACGCGCGAGCTCTGCTCGGCTGCCTCTCCTCAGTAGTCTGAGCAGCGCGCGCACACTCTTCCCCAGCCAGTGCCTCTCAGTTCTCCCCTTAGTTCCTTCAAAGTAGATGTTCAAAATACTCTGTGTTAAAAAGGTGTGGTAACATAGTCACTCGGAGCCATCCACGGTGCCACAATCACATCACATCCACTGCTTATTTAACTTCCTTTGATTAAAACAGTCCGAAATTGAGTAATACAGCCAATGGCACAGACACAGGAGTCACACAACCTGAGCACATTCCCAGATCCTGAATGGGGCGGGCTTTAGGACCCGGGAATAAAAAGAGAAAGCGCCATGTGGGTCCGAGGAAACAACGAAATCCTTCAAATCCGTAAATACCTCACTTCCATAAAGCTATTTAACTAATGTAAACTAACAAAATAAAACTATAGGTGTATGAAAAAAGAAAGACTTTCCGGAATATGTCCGAGAGCAGCTCAGGTACAGCAGCACGTGCAATAAACTGCCATTTAACATCATCATCATGAGCTGAGCGCAAATCTGATGAAACTCTAACAGGCTTCGATACTCTGTGTAATTTTCCACTAGGCTATCATAACCAACAAACCATAATTATATATAAAATGTCGCTGATCTACACCCTGCCATCAGTAATATTTTATATAGCCTATGGCAAAAAATAATTACCGAATAGCAACACAACGCATTGGGGAATAAAACGTTCTTAATATTGCATGCAGTCAAATATTAGCCTTAAGAACATTTTCTATTAATTCTTACTCAATTTTAAATAAAAATCTCATTTCCAATAATGTATTGCATATTTATTTTCCTCAATCCATCAGTGAATTAAAATCTGGTTTACCTTTACAGGTACAGTTCAGAGATTGTGAGTAAAAGAGGTAAGAAAGTCCCCAGTCGCTCAGATCTGCCCAGAATGAGCAGAGTAAGCGCGAGTCTTCACATTTAAAGGATAAGGGGCCCGGCGATTACGTCACGCTCAAACCGGAAGCAAAGTTCCACAAAAATTGTTTTGCCTATTTTATAAACCTCACCCTAAAAGTGTTTGTAGTAAATGAAAATATTTGAAACCTATTCAAACGTTCAAACTGTACCACACATTTGTGATGTTTTCCCAACTGTTGTCCAGCAAACATTCTAGCCGTGCTGTGATTGGCTGAAATGAAGGCGTGTAACTTACGATCAGGCCACGCCCACATGTGAATAACCGTCTGGAGCCAAAAAAAGACCAGAGGCCCAATATAGAGCCGTGTTCACTACAAGGGGTATTAACTAACACCTGGCAAATGTGCAGAAGAGTTTGAAAGATGTATTCAGTGTTTCTGAATACTAGTTCTATGTTATTATATATCGTGTATATACTGTGTTTATTTTCCAACTACACTCACTTACCACTTTATTAAGTACATCTACCTGACCATCACACTCGTATGTGGTTCTTCCCCAAACGACTGTCACAAAATTGGGAACATGCAAATGTATAGGATGTCTTTGTATGCTGTAGTGGTACAATTTCCCTTCACTGGAACCAAGAGGCCCAAACCTGTTCCAGCATGACAATGACCCTGTGCACAAAGCAAGGCTCATGAAGACATGGTTTGCCATGGTTGGAGTGGAAGAACTCGAGTGACCTGCACAGAGCCCTGACCTCAACCCCACTGAACACCTTTGGGATGAACCGGAACGCCGACTTCTCACCAGGCTCACCTCCTCACCCAACATCAGTGTCTAATCTCACTAATGCTCTTGTGGCTGAATGGGCAAATCCACATACCCATGCTCCAAAATCTAGTGATAAGCCTTCCTAGAAGAGTGGAGGTTATTATTACAGCTAAATACAATTACAATTAATAAATTACAATACTAAATCTGGAATGGAATGTAAAACACACTTCTGGCCATATAGTGTAGGTATACAATTATTCAGTGTAGCACATATTTTGGTATACACAAAGGTCAGGTCAGTTTCAGACCACAGGATTGCTGCTGTAGACAAATGACAATGACAAACCTGTGTATAAGCATGAAATGACCACACTCAGAATTTGTGCTCTGCATTAACCACAGTAGTGCGCACACACCCGGAGCAGCGGGCAGCCTTTTGCTGCTGTGCCCGGGGAGCAGTTGCGGGTACGGTGCCTTGCTCAAGGGTCTCACCTCAGTCGTGGTATTGAGGGTGGAGGAGAGCGCTGGTCATTCATTCCTGCCGGACCTGAGACTCGAACCCACGACCTTCAGGTTCACCTTCAGGTTACAAGTCCAACTCTCTAACCATTAGGCCACGACTGCCCCCTTAGCAACATAATTTGCCAAGCTGAACAAAATACTTGGTTGTTTCTTGTAAACTGTTGTGACTGTGTCTCATAATGGGTTGCCATTACACATCAGCTAATTTTGGGAAGATCATATAAAATCTAATAAAGTTTAGTATGTACCTCAGATATTATTTGTATTACAAGTCCTTTGACATTTTCTACTCAAATCCACACTGAATAGTTCAATAACATGTTTGGTGAAGTCTCTTTCTTCTTGTTGTATCCAAGCCACAAACACAGAAGATGAGTCTTCTATATTTGTCTAACCAAGCAAGTGAATGAACAAACCTGAAACCCAACATATTAAATGCATTTAAAGTCATGTCTGATAAACTGTTTTAATTGCCAGGTCAGGGATCACAAGACAAAAGATGCAAGTTGTAACACTTTTCTGTACATTCACACATTACATTACTGTGCAGGCCAAACTGACACCTGCACAACTATTATTTACTATTAAGGCTGTGCTACAAGTCATAACAAGCACAGTCACAACCACAACCACAACCACAATTAAAGACAAAACCAAATACAAGGACAGAATTAATAACAATGTACTTTTATTGAGAAACTGAGCTTTCATATTCGTGTGATCTTAAAAAAACAAAAAGAGAAAAAAAAAAGAAGGTAAAAGTAAGGTACAGAACAAAGTCCAATGTTCCAAGCAAATGTTGGTCATTTGGGGTGGGGAGAGCACTACACCGAAGGGTAAAAACCAAAAAGGGTTCACATGATGACTCAAAACCTTCCAGAGCGTTCACGATCCCTTGATCTCCTCCTCTCTCGTTCGCGACGGCCGCGGTCGCGCGAGCGAGAGCGACGTTCACGAGACCGAGAACGAGAGCGGTGCCTAGAGGATTAGACAAACCAGCACGTTGAGGCTTACACATAATCTGAATAAAAATTCAAAAAGGCATTCAGTATGAAGAACAGAGTAACACTCCAGCTTGTGCCACATTTGTATTTACAAAAAGTTGCCACCATTTTTCTGTACCTTTTCCTACGGCGTCCATACAGTTCCCTCCTCAGCTCGCGAGAGATCGGCTTTAGGTGCATGAAGTTACAGAAGCCACCTCGAGTGCACTCCCTGTGGAGAGACAACATGTGAGACATCACGCAGTAGGAGCAGGCATTGCTGGAAAAGCTACTGTGCCCTGATTGTTTGCCCTGAAACTACAGTCAAAGAATACAAATAAAAGAATAAAGAAATAAAAAAACATTTAAAAAACTGAATCAGATACAAGCCACATTTTTATGTGGTTGCACAGACTTCTGAACAATCCTAGTTTAACCAGTCAAATTAGGGTTTATGTCTGTGTCTGTGATTCTTGACATTAGAAAAGTGCTGCAAAAACAATACAGATAAAACCCATCATGAAGGCAGGTCAGGAAGGAAGTCACCTAAATGGAGGTGACAGCAGTCACAAACATCGCATACGCCTTTTCTACAGTATTTAGTGTACAACAAAATACACCCAATTCAGATTTGGTTGTTTGCATTTTGCAGTATGAACACACACAAAATCGTATTGAATTAATAAATCGGTTGTGTAAACAAAGTCTATTCTACTAAACTTGTCTTTTAGCTTGAGCAAAACTATTAGAAGAAGTGTGAGAAATCCGTGTTAGATCCATGTTTCCACTAAACACACTACTCAATATGAAATCCAGTGTACAATCCACTAAATGACTGGAGTCCACCTGCTACTTGTGAGGACGGTATGAAATTATCGTAGCTGTGAGAAGAGCTATCTGCCCACCAGCTGTACGTTACTGATACAGCAGTGAGCACGAACCGAGGTCACTATTGCTGTTTTCCCTTTCAAATACGACCATAATATTATCCTATTTAGGAAGTGTACTTACGTTAACTAATGACTTAATGAACAACATACTACAGGTATTCTGTATGAAGTGACTCAAGTGTACGTTTTCAGTTTCAAAAGTACAGGCAATGTTTTTTTTAAATCACAAGATTGTAAAACTTGTTATACTGACCCCATTTCATACTGCCTGCAGCAGGCTTCTCTGAAGTCAGTAACCGGAGAGAGTTCGGCATGGATGGGCTGGCTGTTGAACCAGCGGTTATTCAGGTCCATCACAGCTTTCTCGGCATCCTCCTCACGCCGGAACTGCTCAAACACACGGGTGAAAAAGCAGCTTTTAAATAAAAATACTGAAGCTGTTTAGAGAACGGTATAAAAATAATAAACTGTAAATTAGGAAAATTGGGAATCTGGACTAAAGCACTGAGGATCAGATAAAGCAGCTTATTGACAGTTATACCACAGCATTGTTGAATTCTCAGATCTGATTGGTCAGAAAGTGTTGATTAATATTCTATAACAGCAGCTCAGATCATTCAAAAAGTTTATATTAACGTGTTCCTTCTAATATACACAAGGTTTTCACAGGTCACATAGTCTAAGCCTAATAACAAAAAATAATAATAAAAAAAGCTATTTAACAAAGAAAAACATAATTATGGTGATATATATATATGATAAGATGAAGTTTTCTCTAAGGAGACATTTATATAACTAAGTGAAGGAGTCTCAAGTTTCAAATCAGTAAAGGAAAGCAACAGTGTTTAAACAAACAACAAAAAAAAAGAAACGAAAGAAAAGAGAGGCTGTTGAGGGAGTGACTGTTTATAGCTGTTGGAATGTAAGTGAGAACAGGAACTAACTTGTCTCATGGATGTTAGACAACATGAAACGCAACTATAAACAGTTAAAGGTGTCTGTCGATTATAAATTTAATCACTGGCAAACTGCTGTGGTATAAGAGAAATAAAACACTTCACCCTTCTGCTTAGTGCCACCTTCCAATGGTGGCATCACCCTGTCACTGATTATATCCATACAAAATTCCCAGCAGCTTGTGTCATTTTCTTACAAACTGACGTCTGTTTTTAGAAGCAAAGTTTCTTAATTCACATTCGATCATTCAGAAACTTTGGAGGTTGGATATTTCCTGGGTGTTACATATTTAACCTGCAGCAATAACCACATACCTAAAAGAAACTGTGTGTGTGAGCTGCACATTTATAGAAAACAGTACAACACACTACACTGAAGGAGAGCCTGCGTTTTAAGCTCCTGTTACAGACATATACTGGATACTCTAAGTTTCACTGTTGCAGCAAGAAAAGAATCACTGAAATGTGCAGTGTGTTCTTGTAATAGCTACATCAGTACATGGTTTTCTGGATCTGAGGTCTGTCTCTTACCTTCACATAAACGTTGCCGACAAGGTGATCGCCCAGATTATCACACACATTCATCTCCTCCACCTCACCGTACTTCTCCTCCATTTCTGTGAAGACTTCCTAAAAATGAGGTTTGATGTCATTAAAAAAACATGTGCCAAAAAAAAAAAAAACAACAAAAACAACAAAAACAAACAAACAAAAAAGTGCAATTGTGTGCATGTTTGAAGCTCACCTCGAAAAACTCATCATAATGCTCCTGCATTTCCACATCGCTCACGGCACCTAGAAACAAAAGCGGTTTAAAAATTGAAAGTGTCTGCTAGAATTGTGTTCACACTAGCAACTGGCAAAGTAACAGGCAACCATTCATTTGCTATTCAAGTTGGATTCCAATCATTTTCCTCCTAATTAACAGTGTGTGGTATGCAAAATGGGTGAAAACACAGGCATTTGTAAATTATATTTTGGATTGTAAACATTCTGGCTACTATCCTTTCTTATTGTGAACGCCATCAAAATCAGTAGCTGTAGCGTCTACACACCCATAAGAGACAAACTGGGAAAGACATCAGCAACAATGCAAGACAACTAACTGACCACAACAACATTTAACAGTAGGGTATAGTTATTGTACTGTCTTGTGCTGTTTGCACACATTTGTATTTTATGTAGTAATGTGTTGTTTTATGTAGCACCATGGTCCTGGAGGAACGTTGTTTCGTTTCACTGTGTACTGTACTAGCTGTATATGGCCTTTGACTTGATCTCAGGGTACAGAATCCAAGTCCATAGTAAGCCTGTGCAAGTCTTAATTAACTGTAAAGTAAAGGAATAAGCTCAGGAGTTGAGGTTCTGCATCAGTGACCAGTAAGTTCTGGGTTCCAGTCACACAACTGTATGAGAGCGACTGTTCAGCACAGCTTAATCCCTCCATACCGCCATAAACCCACACTGACCTTTGAGAGAACGTCTTTATATTTAATGCTAAACTGTCTGCACCGTCAAACCTAAAACTGAATCACTTACATGAACTTAAACTATTTTCGACTGTAATGGTTGAACGTGTTATTAAAGCAATAATAATTTTTTTAAAAAAAAAAAGACCCTTCAATCTCTAGACATCTCCTGATCTGTTAAAATTGTCTTCTGTTAATGCTGTATTATGACACAGGACCTGTGTGAGAACCTCTAAGTATTGCTAAGATCCACAAGCGTTACACCTTTACTGTACGTCAGCAACAACAAAAAGGGAACTGGCGATCTTTAATGGACTGATGAGGGTTTAGTGTGTGGTGTGCAATGCTCCAGGCCACCAGCGCCGCCTCTTATTAATCACACAGCTGCAACTGAACAAGGGTTCGTTTGATTAACACGAGAATGACAATAATTGTGCAATAATGGGACTTACAGCGAGAGGCGTCAGCTGTCTGCGCACTGTTCTGAGGGTTACGGTAGATGTTCTGGATCAAGATAGTCTGCGGATAGGGAAATAAAATAATAAATGTTATGCCAGAGCTGTAAGCAATCACTGCAACAGATAAATGCAAAGCAGACAGACGAAACAGTTTTAAAATGGTACTTAATTTTTAAAAGCAGCTAAACACATTTTATACTCTATCTTCTAATGATGTATTCTGTTGTATTTTTTTTCCCAAAATATCTATGATTTCTTGTTTTTATTTAATCTTATAATTTTTCTCATGTTAGTTCTTAATGATTTAAGTGTGTGTGTAATATACATATACACACACACACACATATATATATATATAGATGCTTGTATAATGCCCACACTTGATTCTTATTTTTTATCTGTTATGACCTTTTTAATTAATTGTTAAAGTATTAAAAACACAATTAATGATTAGTGTACAGAGCTTGGTTTTGTGTATAAATGATGATTCTATTGGAAGTGTTTCTACATCATACACAGACACACAGCTGTCAGTTTAATAAGTACACCTATTATAAAATCCACTTTGTGTATGACGAGCAGTCGAGGGCTTGGTGTATTGCTTAAAGGCCTAGCAGTTTTAGCCATGATTTGAACTCTCTGACCAATTATCATCTGGGTGGTGAATCATTCAGCTGACATGGCTGTGTCATCTTAGTGTTGCAAGTGTTATCATGTCACTGCTAGGCCACAAAAAGTCCCTCATCCGAACCTGGCAGCCAACGGCAGGCCTCACGTCATGACACCGAAAGCATGATTAACAAATTGTGCATAACAAAAAATAGTCTATTGCTGTCCATGTACAAGGTGGACTCACAAGGCAGGAGTGTCTAATAAAGTGGACATTAAGAATACATAATGTTTAAAAATGCCAGTAAAGCTGTTGTATCTGATATACTCGTACCAGCACCATACACAGCATGCTAATACCACGCTAATGTCATTTCTGTGCAGAGAATGATCCACCAAGCAATTCATTTCTAGTCTTAGTGTGGTCACTGATCAGTGATGGACATAGCAGGCAGGGACTGACAGTCAGTAACTGTACACCTACAAGGTGACCTGTATGGTAGGTTTGCCTGAAAAAAAAAAAAAGGCTAATAGTGTATGGGTAATTTAGATGTGCCTAATAATCTGGCAGTTCCGTGTATGTAGTTTGTCTGAGCTTGCAGGAAGGAGTCACTGGTTAGTCCCAGGAGATGTGTAAAGTTCCCTACCCCATCAAACACATTACAAAAAGAAAAGCACTAAGTATGTTTACATTCAAATAAGGAAGCAAAGGTAAAGATGTACTAAAAGCCTGAAATACGGATTGAACATATTTTCTGATCTGATGTATTTTATGCCGTGAGCATCTGTGAAGTTGACTGCCACGACACAGATCATGCCTGTGAACTCAGGACACAACTTTTCAGCAAGCATTCACATTACAAACTTTTATCGGATCTTGGAAGTTCATGTTTGTAACTACAATTGACCAATACCTGTCTTTAACATCAACATATTTGTTTCCTGAAACTACCCCAATGGTCAGTTGTTTTGAACTCTGCTCAGATTTGGTAGCTTCCTTCCAATTTTGCTTGAATTATGAATCTGATTGTTCTCACTCCTGAAGCATGGCCACATATTGGATATGCATCCAATCTAGGACCACGTAAACTGGCTCAGTTTTGTTTTGAATTTGAGTTTGGATTTTTGTATCCATGCGATCCTGAAAAATCTGATGTGTGTCACATTAAGGCAGAAAATTGGATGTGTGTCACTTCAGCCAGGTAATGTAAGTGAAGCCCACAGGAGTTTTCACATACGCAGTGTTTATTCCATTTGAAAAAAACCTGCGTGTCCTGTTCAGGCAGGTGAAAATAAAGCGACCGCACTCGGGTACAGCCCAAACCTGGTCTGAGAACAGCTGAATGAGACGGTCTTGGCGCAGTTCCAGTTAAACTCTAGCACAGTTTGATTGCAAAGAGAAAGTGATTCGACTCTGTATTGACCCAAATACAGGAAGTGAACCAATCATGCTGTGTATTTTGGGTTTTTGCACTTGTTTGGATTAACAGGTATGAAAGCGCTCTAAGAGGATGTCCATACGGGATCAATATCAGGCCATAATCAGAAATCTGAGATCAATTCTGTGCATAAATTTGAAAAAGTGTGACCGGTGCATTCGCTGTTCTATCCATTCCTGCATGAAGCCTGATGGATCTGTGGACCCTGGTGGTGGTGGTGGTGGTGGTGGTTAAAGATGATGAAGTGGAAAATACAGAGTTTTTGTTTCACACTGAGAGAAACAATTGCGTACCTGGCTGAAAGTTGGTTTATTATGGAGTCTGGAGCAGCGATCTCCATGTCGACATGCTCCAATCTTAAAGTAGAAGGAGCAGTTGACCCTGGGTGATGAAGAAAAATGAGACGCAAAAACAAACACGTTACAGGATGTTATTTTCCAGCAGCTAAATCTCGCTTTCGTTTTAGACCATTCAATAAAGGCAGCGTTGTGCTATGTTATACAAACTGGGATGAAAATAAATTAACAGTTATACAAAATAAAATAAGTTAACACGTTTTTAGAATAAGACCGCTAGCATCTCTGACTACAAGCAAATTAAAAGCATCACGAGCTAAGAGTGGGCTAGCATAGCACAACATAGCTAATCTGGTATGTATGTGTGTGTGTGTGTGTGTGAGTGTAAAGTCTAGACTGAATTAAAATACAACAAAAACAACGCTCTAGTCGATTTTCCTCAGATGATCACCTAGGATCTCTTAATAAAAGACAGAACACACTGGGAGCGGTAAAATATAATCAGGTCCTGGGTAATGAAATGCACGCTTCCCTGCTTCACGCCTGTTCAAGCCCCTGACCCGCTTCTCCGCCTGCTCGCTCGCTAGCTACATTAGCATAGCTATCCACACACGAACAATTAAAATATCCGCCCTCTCTGCCTACTGCTTTACTATATACTCACTTCACATTGATAATATTCAAATATATGTCATGGAATATGCTTTTTCCACATGCGGGGCAACATTAACCAAGAAATGGGCTCTTTTTTCACTCACTTGTCTTTCTCTGTACCAAAAATGGACGCTAGGTACTCCGCCATCTTCCCGTCGTCGGGTCACTTGTGTTCTTCGTCATCAAATTACGCGTCTGTCGTCACCCAATAGTGAGCATTCGAGTAGATTCCACGCCTCGCGCGTGAATTTTCTTTCCCTACCCTTATTGCGACAAAGCCCGCCTCCTGAACTGTATTGGATAATCTTTCACAGACAGCAGTGAACTGACCAATCAGAGCGCTGCGTGTGAGTACGAACTTCTAGCGGGATACATATGAATACGGGTGGGAAGTTAATTCCTTCCCTAATCTAAAGCCCGCCTCCTGCACTGTATTGGCTAGACTATCATAGGCAGTAGTGGGCCTGTATGTCTTGCATACTTCTGTTTCTTGCCGTATACTATATTGTTTGGATTCTTTAGCCGCTTTCATTTTTTTTATTTGAATAAAAAAGAACAATAGGTAGATCTCTGTATTTCTTCATAATATGTCAGTGGTTCCCAGCCTTATGGCTGCTGTGCACATTTAGTGACCATGTTCATGTCTAATTTTACCGTAGTAATGATTAATGAATTATTAAAGTAAATCTGCAGAGATCGATGTGTGATTCTAGCACACCTTTCAAAACTGAGCGCTTTTAGAGATTTTTATCCGAATAAAATTAGGATTTAATTCTATTGTGTGTAGTAGATGTTATGTGTTAATCTGACCGCCAGGGGGCGACGTGGACTCCTGTGGTCCTGTGGAAAACAGCTTTTGCGTGAACTCATAATGTCTGTTTGCGTGAAACCGACCACATAATACACATTCATGCCACACTAAACTAAACACTAGCAATAAATCTATTTTAATTTTTTATTATTAAAAAACACATCTTACAACCGAGATACAGTACAGTGACTAGTCTTTGTATATGTCGGGTATTTTCCCATAATTCCAGCGCACCGGAAGCACACAGGTTTACAGCACTGAGAAGGCTGAGCGCGAGATATTTCCTTTCGGCGGAAAAAAAATTATTACGTCATGTTTCTCAAATAAACAGTTATTTATTTATCTTCAACTTCTTATATTTTTTTTAATCTGCATATAAACAGACCGGCGTTATGGTAAGAACTACTTTACTCGTTTTGTTCACCAGAGTAGCCTGGCCTGGATCTCATAAGCCTCCACACTCCCTATAGAGTGAGTGCACTAGGCTGGCTCTGATATAGCGACTTCCACGCGTTATGTAGTGCACTATAGAGTCAAGAGGGAGGCAATTGGGATACAGCCATCATATAGGCGAAAATAGGTGTACAATAGGTAGATTAGTTGTGTGTTTAAGTAAAACTGTATTTATACTTCTCTAATAAATGGTGTGAGTATGAAATAAGACCTGCTTTAAGACTAATTCAGCCTGCTTTAATTAAGTTTCATGTTTTGACCTTACTCCTAAAGCAGTAATAGTTACTCTTTCAAACACTTGTTTGAGTTTGCTTATGTATGATCTTTGTTGGTCATTTTTCCTGAACAGGACAGTCAGGAGGACACGGACATGTGGTACACCCACCCAGTCTACGCCCGCTACTGGCAGCATTACCAGCAGGCTATGAGCTGGTACCAGAGGCACCGGCAGGCGTACAGCAAGGCCATACAGGCTGCATATGACCCTGCTCTCTACCCTGTGTTTCCCACCCCCTCATGTCGCTACGCAGACTGGCAGGATGAAGAGACAGTGCACAGAGTCCCTACACAATCAAGGAGACAGAGGGAGGAAGAAGACGACAACTCGGAGGTTGAGGAAGAGTCTGAGAGCTCGGAAGAAAGCGAGCTTGAATATGATGTCAGCAAAATGGACATCACAGCCGAGCTGCGGCAATACTTTGCTCAGACTGAGCGCCACAGAGAGGAACTGAGTATGTGTGTGTGCATGAAATAGCAAGACGAATTTGCCTTTTTAGTTTTGCACTGGAGGTACTAGGGGTTTACGAAGCTGTAAATATGCTACACACTGCATCAAGTACTTACTCAGTCCACTCTGGGTGGGCGGGATGGCATACTCTGTCTCTCCTGTCGATCTCAGTGCCATTAACCAGTCATGGTCGTCTGTGAGCTCATGTATGCTGCCCTGTGACACAGCATTAGCAGCAATTTGAGAAGATCCAGTTGGCTGTCTTCATGTGTCACATGTTAGCCTTCACCCTCCCCAGTTGGTAGCTGATGTTTGATAGAGGAGATCTGGCTGGTGGGTGGGAATTGACAGGTGACCAAACTGGGGATAACAACAGGCAAAAAAAAAAAAAGATATTATGTACCTTAACAATGTTATTTGAAGCAAGTATACTCCTGGGTAAAAAAAAAAAAAAAAGGACAAGTCCAAAATGGCAAATATTAAGCTTTTAATGGTCTTAACAACAAATCATTGGTCAGAAAATGAGCAAGAATGAAACAAATGCACTCCTGAGAGCTCCTGCGCCTCCATTTGCTGGTTTCCTTTTGCTGCAGTGAACTGTTTGTTTGGGGAAAAACTAGAAACAGGGAAATTCACTTATACAGTCTTCTTGTACGCAAAGGTAAATAGTGATAATCATTAAAATGTATGATTTAAAATTCAAACTAACTCTGGGTGTGCAAAATTTTCCAAAAATATCTTCTGCGATGTTTTTTTTCTTAAAAGATTAGTCATTATTTGGTTTTCTGCCACACCTGATGCAGCCCATCAAGAGCCACAAGGCTTAAACATTTACAGAAATAAAGGGAAAAGCTTCCATACTAAGCTCCTTTATCTATTCTTGCTAATTTTCTGACCAATGATTTGTTGTTAAGACCATTAAAAGCTTAATAATTTGCCATTTTGGGCTTGGCCCATTATGTTTACCCATAAGTATATGTATTTATGCCCATACAGCATACTTTTATTTACAGAATGTTTATTTCTTGTCCTATGTAAAACTAAACTGTCCTTCATTAACTAAAGACATACACTGTGGACACCATGTCTTGGCTGACTTTTGTACCAATTGTGTAAATCTGATTCTTTGTCAATCTTTTGCTATGACTTTTAACACTACCATAAATCATACATATTATTCTCTTATTGTACAGTTTCCATTGTGAGTTGTGCCACAGCGTTCGTATATAATTTGGCAAAATACAACAAAGTTGAGCCCCCAGCACTTGTTACAGTGTCAGACTTTTTTTCTTGTTGTTGTACAGAGAGGCAGCAGCAGATGGAAGCAGAGCGACAGGAAGCCTATGTACCAGCTGACCAGGACCTGCACCATTCTTGGCGGCGGAGTGCCGAAGCCCCTGCCGGGCGCCCAGGTGAGAGGAGGAGTGCCGAGATGAAGCGGCTCTACGGAAAAGATGCGGCCAAGATCCAGGGCATGGAAACAGCCATGCAGCTCACCTTTGACCGCAACTGTGACCGCAAACAGCCCAAATACTGGCCTGTAATACCATTAAACCTGTAGAGGGATTGACTCCAGCTACTCCATAATGCTCTCTAGCTCTAATGCAAACCACTTTTACATAAATACAACATGCATCCTATTTATATCAAAATTTCTTTGTCATACTGAGGGGCTAGTCAGAATGTTTGGCCTTATTGTGCAAATCCATTTGTATTTATAGTAGTTAGATTTTTGGTCTCATTAAAAATAGTATTTGTTGTTCCTGTTACTCTCACACTTTCAAATGAAAAAACATTTCCTGTGTTTCAGTAGTGCACTGCTAGACTCCAAGGCTCTCTCTCATGACACTTTGCTTATCCTCTTTTTCACTGATGGAAAAATTCTGTCCTGCTCCTTTTTTAATTTCACACAGTGCTGTTCATCAATCTTCTGTGTTTTTTTTCTCCCTTTTCCAAGTCCATGAATGATTAAGATATCGTATACATCGAGCTACAGCACTTTTTTTTTTTTCCATGGCCGATTCTCACTAACTAGGTCAGAGCCTCCCCCACGTTTTCAGTCCATTCTGTCTGTGCCTCTTCTCCACTGTTCCTGTGCTTTGGATGCTCTTTAGTGGTCAGTTTGGCATGTTGTTCTTGTATGATAAAGTGCTTTTTAATATCTATGGATGGTGATTTTTGTAATAAAATGCATTGGATTAAAATATGAATATGACTGTTGATTTGAAAATGGATTGAGTGTGTTAGTAATGGAATGGCTGCATGTTTTTTGAGCTGTCAATCAAAAAAACAAGGAAGTTCAGTATAATGCTTTGTTCCAACTGGATGATTAATGGTGTTAATGTTCACACTTAATGGTTTTTAATGTGTCGTAATTCATAATGAAAGCTTTTACAAAGCTACAAGACTGGGAGATAAGTGATTGTTATTTGTCTACTGAGGAAAAAGTGTAGGCACATGGAAATGTGGAGATTTGCTCCTCAGGCTGCAGTATTTAGCAGCCTTGGCTCATCAGTGTGTTTGCCCACTTGGAGAACCTTCGGCATTATGCCAGACAGCCCAAACTTGAATAGAGTTCCCAGCCTGCCCGGATTCTGGTTTCCATGGCTACTTTTTTTCCTGAGCATCCGGCAATTTATATTCCCTTGCGCTCCCTGAGCAGTCATTCTTACTCTGTACAATCTCGTGTGTGTTCACTAACCAAATTTACTTGGGGTGGTGTTTGGCTACTAAGAGAGGGGACTTTAGTTTGTCCTGAGTGTTTCAGGCTGTAAAGTGGGTCTCCTTGAGCTCCCTCCAGAGACAATGCATTGAATATGATTAGGATTTGATCTTCTTCACCAACTTCATAGATACACTGTTTCTGCCATGATAAATGTAAATCCTTAAATTTCATTCGCTTGATGTTTTTAGAGACAACATGCATCTCATCACAAAAAGAGCAGCATGCCAGAAACAGAAGATATCACATCACATATCTAATTATCACATGCATTGATGGAATGCACTTTTAAGGCTCAAAAGCACTTGTTGCAATACCCAAGCTCCCCACCACACTCCTTTGTGCCTAAAGAGGCCCCATGTGAGCGCCCCAAGCACCAATGGGACAGTGGGCACAAACTGGAACAGCACTTTTATTTTGTTGTGCAGGACCTCCACTCGCTTCACTAAAGCACCGGCTTTCCAGACTCCTGCAAACTTAATACGATGGGTGAGTTCCTTCATATTTAAAAATCATCAATCTGAAGTTCTGTCCTTTCATAAAGCCTTTTAAACTAAGTGGCTCTGCATAATCCAGGATTATTTATGAAGCGTAGTGGAATCGCAATATATTTGTTGGCTACTTGGCTGCATAACTGAATCACTTTTTCCTGTAGGCTGCATTCCTTCCACTGAATATTTAGGTTTGACTAAATAATTAAAAAGATTGTTTGTTAGGATTAAGGGTCACTGTGAATGGATTTTGTAACCGCTTGTTGCATTTGGAGTGTATGTTTATCTTGTGATGCACATTAGCTTCCCAATGTTTCCTTCATTCAAATCCTTAATAAAATGTGGACTACACAGAATTTACATATATATAGTTCTGCATACACTTTCATATATATAATTCATACATTTTTATATCTTGCTCAGTCATCTAGAAACCTATGCATTATACATTCTCTTCATGGGCTAATGACATTACTGTGGTGGTGTGTGTGTGTGTGTGTGCCCTTAAGTGTGCTGCTGGCCCTAATCACATTAAATGGAGCAGATTCATGGGAAAGAATTCCGCGCCTCATTTGTTCTCACTGTGTCTTCGGAATGATAACTTTCCCACCAGCCAGCGCTCTATACACATTGAGACTTTACGGCTGCTGGCTGTGCTAACCTGACACCAGCACTTCTGCAGCGAGGATTGATCGATCTCACATTAGGGTTTAGTATATCCTAATGACAATATGTCATATTTCACTGGAGAAGAAAGTGCAAAGTGTGTAAGAAGAAACCCGCTTTATCTAAAAGTATAAATAAACTGTGAAAGCTAAAGGTCCTTGACTGATTTTGGGTGAGACTGAAGACATTCCATCTGCAGTTCCTACAGCGTTTACCTTAATTTCCATGGTGGCAGGTGACGTCCCATTAACCATCTCAAGAAATGCCCAGTCCGAGATCTTACATAATACCCATGTGGGCCAAGTGATTTAAGATTCAACCCAAATTGGATTATGTCCTGAACTCTCCATGGAGATCCCCATCTACTCTTATTCAAATGTAAAGAGCAAGGGTTGTCCTGATGTTAGGTTTTTCCTTCTCTTTTGCTCTTTTCACTCTTTTTTCTGTGCATATGTTTAGTTATCACTGACCACTAAATTAGGTTTGAAGGAAAGGAAATGTGGTGCATTATCTGCTCAAATGTAACTCAACGGGTTTAATCTAATTATAAAAGACTACACAAGAGTAAAGCTACTGAAATCTGAAATGCATAATGACAAATTTGTTTCTGTTGGGTTTAACCAGACTGTTTCAGTTTCCATGTGATATTTACCAGTTGGAATAATAATAATTGGTCAGTTTGAATCACTAGAACTATGCGGTTTCTATTCAAATGTAACATAAATGCCCTTTCTTCACTGAGCTGAGATCAGCTTTGCATTCTAGTTAGGATTAGGACTCAAGGATTGAGAGTTGCTTCTGAACCAGCACACAAATACGGACTGCGCCTTCGCCCGAGGGCCGTTCTTATTGCCACTGAGAGCCGTGTGACTTTCCATTTAGCTCCTTTGCAGCGTCAGTTTCTTAGCAACAGTTCACCCACCTATTCTCTCACACACACTACATCATCTCGCCTCACTGCCTAGCATTAAACACACACAGAATCAGGATGGCTGCAAAAGAATGTTGCTCCATATTTGGGGCCGCTATCTTGTGCATGATGCTTGCCAAAGTATCCCTGCTGTTACCACAGGAACAGTGGAGCACTGGTGCTATAAAACAGAAGCTGTAGGCATTCGCTTTCCAGACTGTGAAAGCTAGGCTAAGGACATATTGGCAAGCTGTAGAGAGTTATACAAAGAGATATTATTGCTAATGGTGTAACAATCAATTCCCAGGGACATTGCGGTTTCTTTCATCCTAAGACATTGTCTTTTGGAAAGTTATATAATATAATTATTATTGTGAACAGAGAATAGAATAATAATTTCAGAATAATAGTTTCTTTCCAAAAAACATCAACATTCTATGTCTTTATAATGTTACTTTTGCTGATTTTTTGCATTAAATAGAGTTACTTTACTTCACTTCGTGTTGTGAAGCAATTACATAATAATTTTGAATTTCAACTTGCATCATGCTAATTGGTGACTAATTTTAGATTAGCAAAAAATTACTGAATGTTAATATTCAAGTTCTTTTTGGTTGGGTTTTCTGGGAACTTGGTTTCTGGGCAATTAAGAAAACATCAGCACAAATGTTTGTATTATGTTATAGCTTTTGACTATTGAACATTAAGAAGAACCTTGTTACTTCAAACGTTTTCAGAACATTGCAAGAAGGTTATTTTAGTAACATTGAAGCGGCGCTGTCTTGGAGCTTGTCAAATACGTTACTGAATGATCAGTTTAAAGTTTGTGCTTGCTGGACAATAGCACTTTTGCTATTTGTTAGCATCGTTAACATTGTGTTTCAAAAAAAAAAGTTGAGAAAAACAAAAACAAAAATGACTTGTCTTTCTTTATTAACCAAACTTTTGTACAACACAAAATAGAAAACTAAAAAAAGCACAAACAACTGATGTTTAATTAAAATATTTCTATAAATGAAAGATATTGATGTAAAGAGCTGATCCTTCATTAGCATCTTTATTAGCATAAAAGAGTTGCTGCGTCAGTATTTCTGTGTTCAGAGTGGCTAATGTTCACATGGCTGAGCTGAAAACTGTGATGTGTGAGGTTCTGTCCATGCGCAGTGAAGCATATAATGCCTTTTTATTTGCTAATTGTTTTTTCTTTACTGCACAATGGTTTATAATTTTTAATTACTGCCCATGTAGCCTACTACGTCAGTAAGTCTATTGCTATATGGACAAACATTCTCTAAGAAAGGCTTATAATTCAGACCAAATAATTGCTGAATATTATTCCGTGTGGATGTTGCTTTTTATGAGTGATGACATGAAAAACTTCTGAAATGGGGTCCGTTTATTTATTCAAGGCTTCCTGTCTGAGTAGCAGTTGGGAGATTGTAATGCCAGATCTTTTTATCTTTTTCTTCTGACATGCTTTCCTTCTAAGCAGCAAACACATGGTTGTCATTAACATAGCTGAATAAATGTATTTTCAAGCAATCAAGGCAGAATTTCTAGAAGGTAAATTGTGCAGAACCATGCATTTCTGAGGGATTTTTTTAAAAAATACTCCCTTCAGCTAGTATTAGGAGTTTAGACATGCCTATTCCTTTGATGTCATGATGTGACTCCGCCCTTGCAAATCTGGTCCAAAAGGATTATGGGACAGGATCAGGCAGGGGATTAAACTTAACAACTATAATAATTTAGGGAGATAGTAAGAGGGTCATAAGAGTCATGACCTGCTTCTGTTTTAAGTGGGAGATATTGCACCTTGTTGGGAGGCTATAAGGTCAATGACGACTGCCGCTGGGCATGTGTGTGTGTGTGTGTGTGTGTGTGTGTGTGTGTGTGCACGTGTGTGTGTGTGTGTACACGTATAGCCTAAGAGGTCCAAAGATGTCCTCATAACGATAGGATAGAATGAAATGTCCTCACACTCACCTGAAGCCTTTTTGGTTACTGAGGTTAAGGTTAGGGTTAGGTTTAAGTTATAGCATTAATTAACTAGAGTAATCGTTATGTCACTGGAAGGTCCTCTCAAAGAAATGTAAAGGGAAATGAGTGGCTGTGTGTTCAAAATCTTCTGCTACATTTGAGCACTCAGGTTTAAAACAATATTTAGAACAATAACATTGCACGAACAGCAAAAAGCAGAACAGATTTTATTGTTGTGGATAGTGGCAGCCTGTCTGTAGGGGCAGGTGGAGCAGAGCATACCATATACATCAGCCATTCAACATGTTAATCTTCATAAAGTCTTCATTCACCACGCCATACATTTTAAGTTCTGTTGAAATACTAATTTCCTCTTTTGAGAGAACAATAATTTAAAAAAAAAAAAATGTTGCAAATGTTAAAAATATTGACATATAAGCTGATATTCCATTAGTTTGGTCGCAATGCTGTGCAGTCGTTGGACAGCATGTTCAGTGGCCCATTTGGTTTCCACAGAGCTATTTTTGCCCCTACTGGTCAAACATAGGAACTGCAACAAGCACTAATAGAGGTCCATTGGGGTACGAATCACACTGCCCCATACTTGCTCTCTAGGAATATTTTCAGTGGAGGAGGAGCAGTAGACAGGGTGGTACTTTTGTTACCTGAAATTGGACTAGTTTAAAAGTACTCCATGGCCAGGAGGATTATGGTGTGGATAATGTCTGTACATCAGAAACATGTGTGCAATGGCTGAGAAAAAGAAGAAAAATGTGTCTTGTTTTTTTTTTGGTTGTTTTTTTTTTTTTTGACCAAATTTTGATCTAGTTTGAGGTCTTTTGTGTGGTTTTGGAAATGTAATTGGGCTGGAAATTTTCCTGAAACCTTGCAACCCTAGTTAATGATATTCACGAAGCACACCTACTGTATCAAACAGAGTTGAACAATAGTACATCAATGAACAATAGTAAAGCAAGCTGCTAGACTGTATGCTGGATGACTGTCTACTGCTTATAACAGGGCTAATTTAAAAAAAATCACTAGCTATATTGATTAATGTTCTTCTGCCCTGCCAAATTCTATGGTGATGAGCCGCTGCTGCTGAAAGTTATTATGGATTCTATCTAAATACTGAAATATATTTAGGCAAGCACTGACATAATCAGGAAGAAATCATGCAAAATATATATTTTTATGTGTTTGAATGAACAATGAATCAAATGCCTATGATTGTAAATGACTTCTGTTAAAAAAAAACATTTTTCTCATTGGAGTTTTGCTATTTTAAAATTATGTATGGATACATGGGTGATATAATGCAATCATACATCTTGTAGGAAATAGGAAGTGCCATTTCAGACACATGGATGGAAATATAAATTTTTTTTTCTTTTGTTTTAGCAAGTAAACTCATTTTTCGATTTTCATATAAGGGCAGATTTCACTGGTCAATAACTTGGAGACAGATGTTCATCAGCAGTGGTTACCTTACCTTGCTTACATGCAGTTCAAGCTCATGCAAATTAAAAAAAAAAAAAAGACTTTTTACTCAGCAATTTTATCTACCATTATTTGCATAAAAACATCTTCTGGAAACATAAATACAGTAATTCAGATTTAGCAATTCAGACAGATGTTGCTCTGTATTTAGTATTTCTAAGATTGACAGGTCCATTATAACACAGAATGGTGTTAGTGGGAGGCATCCTTTGGGGTTGATGGGGTTGGGGGTGCTTTGGCCCCATGGCATGTGGCCCATGTACTATTTCTCCCCCCAACCATCTCCATCGTCTCTTTGTGTGTTTGTCACTCCCTGTTCCCTCCAGACCCAGGCATCCTCCAATGATGTGGCTTACTAAACAAAAACAAAGGCGTCTGGGGAACCCAGGAGCAGCTGTCTCTCTCTCTCTGAGTGTGAGTGAGTGTGTGTATGTGTGTGTGTGTGGTGAGGGGTGCGATTTAGAGAAAAGCAAAGTGTATTGAACCAGAAGGGAAAACAGCCTTGTAGGTGCTCCAAACATCTCCTAATTGATTTTGAGTACCCAGCAACCAGCTATGTCACGTTTAAGCATTTTACAAGCAAGATTTTGCAGGTGAAAAAAAGGGTGATTTCTTTATTTGATTTGAGTGCAATCTTTATTAATTCAGTGTTCTGTTGATGACATTTGGTCATTGCTTTCCAAATGATTCCCAAATTCAGCACTGAAAATGCGCTACGAACATTACTTAAATCCAACTATGGAATGTTGGTTTTGGTGGTGGAGCTAAGGTGGGGGTTGCGCATAGAAGGACAGAGACATATAGAGCCTTAAAAGGGTCACTGTGGCAGACTGTTACCTTTACTGTCCTGATTTGTTAGTATGAAGGACTCAAGAGTCCACCCCATCAAACGATGTCACCCTATTTCTGATAAACCTTTTAAAGCTTCTTAGAACCTGAAATAGGATATTTACGTATGAAAAAACTTGAATTTAATTATGCCTGGGGGATGTTAATTCATTCATTCATCTTCAGTAACTGCTTTATCATGATCAGGGTGGCGGTGTGTGCGGAGCCTATCCCAGGAACACTGAGTGAGAGGCGAGAAAACACCCTGGATGGGATGTGCCTGGCAAATCTGATTTTATTTAGCTAATGAATGTTACAGTCTCTTCATGATACTGTTTGTTCTGCAGATAAGCATTTGATTATGTCTTGCCATGCCCTATTCAGAATGTCCACCTAAAGGCTGATTGAAAAACATAATTTAATTCACACAGAAACTTCAGTGGATTCGGTCATGAATAGGTCATCCCTTAGGCAAACGTGAGAGTATAATAATTAGACTAACAATAATTTTTGGGTATATATGCATTTTTTGTGCTTTCATGCATACGCATGCATACGCATGCATACACACACACACACACACATAACCATAAGAACGCCACTGCATCACGAATATCAGTGTTCCATCAAGACCAAGTTCAGAGGGCAGCAGCAGAGTCACTGGGAGTGTCTCAATCAGCATCCTAGCCCTCTAGGTCGTGAATCAGTATATCGTGTACACGAGTTTGGGTACTGGTAAGGACCCTGGCTCACTACACATTGGGACACTGATGACTCAATTTCTGGTGACATGACTACATACTCTCATTGTAAAAAGGCACCACTGGCATTTATCAACAACAGGCAGGACCAATATCTTTCTGATATTATATGTCATATTATATGTCATTTGTTATCTTAATCACAGGCGTTTCTCTCATGGTACTTCAAGCAGGATCATAGGCTAGCTAGTGGATTTTTTTCAATCATTAAACAAGTTGTTAGACTCAAACAAACCGTATATAGAACATCAAATAAAGTAAAAAAATTGGCTAGCGTAAGTAATCATTTGAAAGCTACAGCAATGATAATAAGCTATTTAGATTTGTAGACAAAGTTGGCTGAGAGTTCGTCCGCCATTTGTTTTTGAGCTGAGAGGCTTCAGAAAATATGACGTCTTTCCAGTAAGGCATCGATGCTCCCTGGTTTTTGCGGTGCAGTGTGGGATTTTTTACTGAGCGAACGTTCCAGTGCACTGGAAGGTTTTTTTGCAATGAGACAGCCCTTAAAATGGCCGACTCCCTGATCAGTGCCCTGACTACTAAACTACTGAGCTGATTGAGACGCACCCATTGAAAAGAATCTCCCATGACCGTCTCCATAGCAACAGGGCCACAGAATCAAAACAAGGTCAAAGGCGGTTGTGGTGTGGTGTGCTGGCATGGTTAGCACAGGCAAAGTTATGTATAACATCAAAGCTAGAATCAAGAATAAGGCTAGAAATAATGAAGTACTGTAAATAGTGTTCAGATTTACAGATGGGAATATAAGAAAATCTTTATAAAAACTGACCATAGTTTGCTATAGATTTACTATAAAACACAGTAATTTTACTGTGGTGCTTTATATAATAACCATTAAACTTTAAACATATCCACTGCGTTTTTGCATTGTACTATAGTGATTATACTGTTCTATTGCATTGTTGTATGTAACTGTAATTTTAATACAGTTAATATGTGATAAACCATAATACTACTATGAATTTACTACTGTGCTTTATGGTAACTATGTTTATTATACAGTATTTAACTATAGTACTGTTTACTGTAGTAGCTAAAGATAACTATGGTTGTTAGACCATGGCATTGTGATTGTGGTTCTTATGTTAACTGTTTATGTTAAATGCTAATAATTGTAAAATGTAATCATGGCAAACAAGGTTAATTTTTATGACAAATTTTTAGAAACCTAAAAAGTTCTTAGTGAGTCTATATGCTTAATGGTTCTCAACTGATGTCCTTAGGAACTCTTTGCAAAGTTTCTGTATTTTCCCTGCTCTAACACAAGATATAATAAATGGCTTGAACCGTGTATAATATGTTAGATTAGGGAAAACAAGAAAATGGAGTGATTTATAATCAATTCATTAACAACTATAGACAGTGTACAGTGTGGTACTTAGCTTTAATCTCCATTACAATGATCCTTATGTTATCATGGTTTTGTAAAACTCCCCCACTTAACCCTGTAAGAGGGGCATTACAAGAAGGTTTAAACAAACTCAACAGCAGAAGGTCAGGTGTCTTCATTATAGTGTCAATATTCTCTGGATCTGCTTGTTTATGGAATATTCAAACAACCATAATTTACACTGCAACACAGTTATTAGCCATCTAGAAGAGAAGTTGTACTAGTGTATGCTTGTGTTTGTATGCTTGTGAAGATGACTCAGTTGATTTATAATTGTACTGTACGAGTTTTCCAGAAGCATGCCATCCACATTAGTCATCACTTACCCTTTTACAAGTTGCCCAAACACTGTCTTGACCACCACATGCTGTCTCCAAGTTTCCTAAACAAATGAATCATAAATTTATTCCCCTGGCATCGTTTAGTATTTGTAACTTTAGCACAGCATTGTTTTTACACTTCAGACAGTGCCCACATCTCACCTACCAGTTTAACTGTCCTAGCATGTGGACTTAGTAAGTTTTTTTTGCTGTTGTTTATTGAGGTTTCAAAAGAGGATCTTGTCTCATCTTTTCCACATGAAAGAGGCATAATGGCCTCATTACTGAAAAAGACATGCCTGCTGTTGGTTTGTTCCACATTAACCAGACATAGCCATCAGTACATCTGGCTTTGAAACACCCAATGTAGTCCTGTAAAGTCATATTAGCTATTCAAACAATGGGTGTCATTAGTGTTCCACTGGTACTACATTTACAAATGTGCATGTAAGGCAAAGGTAAATAACGTTTTAAACACAGGTAAAGTGTCACATCAACCTATGTTCATAAGATAAATAACTTAAAACAAAAAACCTATCCATAGCACTTAGGATTCCAAATCACTAAAAATGCATCCCAAATCACTCTAATTATACTTTACCGTAAAATATAAAAGCACATTACTAAAATACTTCAAAAATCATATTATTTTGCATTTAATGTGTGAATCTAGCATGAATTTAACAAGCTGAAACATCCTTTTCCATGAGTCAACCATTTTATTTGTGTCCCACATCATTCGATCACCCTGAACACTTTCCCTATGAAATATTTGGAATATACTGTATGTCACGTGTTCAACAGGAAGTTACATCATCTGAAGTTCCTGAAGATCATGGGAAGAAGAAATTAAGTTTCCTCATTCCTTTTTCTTTATTTCCAATGATATCATGATATTGACTGATACAGCCCTGCTACATAAATTATAGTTTTTTTTTATTAATTAAAACACATACAGTAAATTTGACCTCAATCAGTAGAATGCCATTAATGTCAGTATGTCATCAGAATTGATGCTTGGTAACTACTTTTGTATATTCGCTAATTCTGTGTTAAAAACCTCAACCCTGTTACTCATTAAAGAGCAAAAGGTGACCACTGTCAGAAACAAAACTTAAGATTGTTGCCTGAGATGGATTAAGATTCAATGTTGAAAATAAATAAATGAATGAATGAATGAATGAATACAGTATATGAATGGTGCCCCAATAGTGGAATCGCCCCAAACATAAAAATACAGGATGCGCAAAATAATTTACCCCTTTATGTATCTTTTTAGAATCATAAGTATTGATTATTTAAGTTCAAACAGCCTTTAGCATGGGAGCGGTGAATAATGGGTTGAGAATAAGTGAAGTGAACACTGTGTATCTGTATGCGAGGAAGAAAATAATGGACTATCTCCTTAGGGAGTTTGTATTTTTAAATATAGCTAGACAGGTATCATAAGAGGTTCATAAAGCATTCATAAAGAGCTCATTATGGAAACTGGGAGGATTTAGGAATTTCTATTCTGGTGTTTACAGCACATCTACAGCGTTCCTAATGTTTATTAGCATATGCCCAAACACTAAATCGTATCTTTTATAAACTTTCTTTCTGTTTAATCATTTTTTTTAATGGAATAGCAAGATAGATTTTTATGTTTAGCTAAAGTACTTCAGTAACAGCCCCTCATTGAAATACAAGCTAGTTTATTTGGTAGCATCCTAACACAAGCTAGCTAGCTAGCTATTGTTTCTATGATGCTTCTGTGATAGGTTTAGTTATGACTGTAGGTAAGGAAATCATGCAAACAGCATCAAATATTTTGTGGGTGTAACATTTTTTAATTATATAATTAATTTGAGAAAGAATGCTGGTTTATACATGTCACTAGGTAGTACACATTCAGTGATTATATTTGTAGTAAACTGTATGCTGTTGGCTGTGTATCTTCTTTCTTTCTGTCTATCTTTCTTTTTAACATTGAAATACAATTGAATTGTCAAGTAACATCATCGTTAGCTTAATTAGAAATGATTTATTTAGCAGTTTAAATGTGCTGATGTTTGACAGGGCTATATTGTGTATCTTTAATTAGGCTACATGAACCCATTACAATGTTCAATAACTGAATATCAGTTGATCTATTAGCTGCTGATTGTGTAGTTTTTAATGACTATTGGACCCTGGAGTCCCATTTACCCTTTCTCGATTGAAGATGGTTAGACACTTTTATTGTCAGCCATTTTGTGCAGCATTATGTGGGAGGTGTGGTGTTAATTTCAGATCCTCCCCCTTCTGTTTGTAACAACTTGGTTCTTTGGTCTCAATTATTACTTGCAGCTTATGTCTAGACCTTAGCTTGACTTTAGTTAAGCTATAATATGCTGTACAAAACAGGTCCATGCTTAGTCACAAAGCTGTAAAGGATTATGTTTAGGAGGGAAGGCTTCATGGTAGGAGGTTTTGGCACGTCTCAAAGCTACAACAACCCAGTGTCATGCAAAATTCCTAAAAATTGTAATGTGTGTGAGTGATATATATGACTGCTAACCTTGGTCTAGCCTTGCCTGTTCTTAATTTTATACACAACATGTCCCATGGGAATTATAAATTTGGAATTGTGATAATGAGCTCAAAGATGCCCTTAAAAAAAGGAAGAGAGGAGCTTTTAGTGGCCTGAGAGAGGATGTGTTAAAAAGCCTCAGGGTTTGTAGTGAGAGCTTGGCAGGAAGTGGAAATCCCCTAATTATACCGCTTTCTCCAGACGCACAGATTTATGGAGCAGGTTTGCACCTATTAGAAGGGATGTGGTTATTCATGGAGAACTTAAGTACACTTGTATGGATAAAGTGAGGAGCAATTTGGTTGAAGTGGAACCAACAGTTAGGTGTTGACCTTGGTGGAGATATATCTTTGCTGCTTTAATGTTCATAGATAATGTTCATGGGGAAAGATGATATACTGGCATCACTGTACCATAAAAAGCAAATATGAAATGGTTATAAGCCGACTGATAACATGCTATGCAGCATAAATGATGTCATACAAAACAATTCAATTTTCCACTCAAATAGTAGGAGAAACTACTTCAAACATTATTCACATTGAAAATTTTTAACTCTAGTTTTCACTCAAAAATCACATATGGCAAAAGTATTGGCACCCATAAACAAATAATTACTATACATGCAAATAAGTTCATTTTCTTCATTTTTTAAATAATGCATTCCTTTGAGGTTACATGCAAAACATGAGATTACATGTAAATCACTTTGCCATCTATCACCATGGGAAAAAAAACAAAAAGCTGTGCTGGAAAGCTAAAAGAGACATAATAATTTGAAATACCATTAATAGCAATCATAATGACCACAATATTTTTTTCTGAACTTATTCCAGTATCTGCTAAAAACAGTAGATTTACTTACAACATAATAGGAGACATATGACAACTTATTTGCATTTAAAAAAAATCTGCATATGATAATCTGAGAAAACTCACTTTGAAACCTGTGACACATGTATTAGTCTAAGAAAGGTCTGAATCACATTAAAAGTTATTTTACCTAATATATATATATATATATATATATATATATATATATATATATATATATATATATATATAGTGTGTAAAAATGTTTAAGATGTTCCTGTATGTAAAAATTAAAAATCATGTATGTGTAAAAAAAAAATCAGATTAAGTATGAGTTAACCCTTATATGAGGAAAGCTGCTCTGAGACATACATTCCTGGCGTGTTACAGCCCCTTCATCATCAGTTACATCATAACTCTCTGCACTTGATTCATGAAATCAATCCCTGCCACGCTCTCTTTAACTGACCCTTTGGTGTCATTGTGCTCTGAAATATATGTTAATTAATTACCGCTTATATATATTTTCAGCAGAATTTGTTGACTTATAACAGGTTATATGCACAGAAGTCACAGGTATATAAAAGGGCTAAATCCAGTATATTACATTGTATAGTTATTATGACATATTTATTTATCCAACCCTAGCTGAGGCATCATTGTGTGTGTGTGTGTGTGTGTGTGTGTGACAGCTGAGGCTTTCTTAATGAGAGCAGAAACCGTGCCAGACACACAAGAAGTTTATCTGCAATTCTGATTATGCTGTTGTTTCATTGCGCAGTTAACTGTGGGTTCCTCAACCCCGCCCCCCTCAGAATGAAAATCAATTACAGCATATCTGATTGGCTGCTTATTTCATTCACACAAACATCTCAAATATGCAGATGCATTCTATGTCTAAAAATAATGTTAGTGAAAAGAATTAGTATATGATTTATACTTAATATATTTTTCATGGGGGGGCACAGTGGCTTAGTGGTTGCCTTTGTTGTGTGTCTGAGTGTTTGCCTCACACCTCCAGGGTTGGGGGTTTGAATCCTGCCTCTGCCCTGTGTACGCAGAGTTTGCATGTTCTCCCCGGGCTCCAGGGGTTTCCTCAGAGTTCTCTGGTTTCCTTCCCAGTCCAAAGACGTGCATTGTAGACTGACTGGCATCTCTGAATTGTCCGTAGTGTGTGAGTGTGTGTGCATTTGTGCGCTGCGATGGGTTGGCACCCCGTCCAGGGTGTCCCCCACTTTGTGCCCCGAGTCCCCCGGGATAGGCTCCAGGCTCCTCGTGACCCTGTGTAGGATAAGCGGTATGGAAATGGATGGATGGATGGATGGATGGGTATTTTTCATCCAGATTCTTACAAAAGGTGAAAATAGACAAAAAAACAAAGCACAAAAATAATCACACTCCATGAGCCACTTTAGCTCCTAAACCTGTCTTTGAGCAGACAGCAATTTATCAAGACAGTTTTTATCACACAGGCATATATCTTGGTATATAAACCTTAAAATTTGACAGCTGTAACAAGATAACCTCTTTACATTAATGACATAGCCCCATCTTAGATTTAATTTAAGATAATTACATATACAATAGTGCCTAGACATCTGACAAGATAAGTGTCTGAGTGGTCTCTAGTCTATACGCACACATTAGGCTGTTTATACTGGCACTTATGGCTATAGTCATTCTCCATATGTTATACGTGCAGCTGTTGGTGTTTATGTCTACTCTTAGTATATATGAAAAGGTTTATGGCACGAGGTGATGAAGATTTATTATTGAGCTATATATATATGGCTTAAGGCTAATGCACTTCACTTCTCCTCTAACCTTGTGTCTAACCTGAGAATAACGATGCATTAGTGCTGATCTGTGATCAGTCCCATCTGACTCAAACATAAACTTGATGATATAACGTAATAGTGTTTTTGTACAGCTGTAAAATCATTGCCTTTTCTCTACAACGTCTGCTCCTTGTAAAATATGGGCTCGTGTCCTCTTCGAGCTGATAAGTCACCTTAAATGGTAATGATGATGTTAAGGGATTACAGTGACTCCTTTTTCCCCCTAGCCAGCTGTGTTTGGACGTACGCCTGTGTAAGGCATGATGCATCCATCAGAGGCAGCGTAAGGCCACGTGCATGATATTTAATACTATTTAAGAGGATTCAGGGCAGATGACGTCGTTTTGTTTGTGTGCATGGTTTATTATTAGAAAATAGAGAACATAACGCTATGGACATAAAGCGCTGTCCCAGTTTGCTCGTAAATGGCACATATCACTGGAAATGTTTGGATATGAAGAGTACTTCAACTCTTATAAACCTCTTTCCTTTCCAAGGGTGTCTGTTGAGTGGTTTAGTTCTCCTGGTTTACTTTTCAGTGCATTTTGTATACCTAGTCTAATGTCAGCCATTTCTGAAAGAGAGGGAGAGAGATACGACTATATAAGATGTATAACATTATATACTGCAGTACTAAATTATATTATATATAGTATATATTATATTAGCATATAGTATAAGACTAAATGGCAACACACTAGACTACCATGGATAGAATATACATGCTACAATACTAGACTATTAGTATGCATTTACGACTACATAGTATCAAACTAGATAATTTGCATATGTCTATATTTTACATACCTTATGAAGTATGCCTATATGTTAGTATAATAGACTACTAGTATATCTAGATATCTAAGAATAATTGTACTAAATTAGAATGTGTGCATATAAGACTATATAGTTCTAAACTGGATTTAAGTATTAATATAAAACAATAGGTCAGTATTTATATAAAACAAATGTCTTAAAGCAGATTGTTTGGGCCTTTGCAGAACCAAGTGCAACAGTACTGCCAATGGTTAGAAGAAAAAATACACAGAAAATACATGGTATGAAGAAGTGAGGCTGAGGCTAATTTCTTTCTAGCCCAGTCTTTAGATCATGCAGCCTATCACTGACAGTGTTTACACTGTCAGATGATTACACAGAGTAAAACACCCACTAGATTTGATCTCTGCTACATCCATAAACATGTCATGAGCACTGATTGAGAAGATGCATGTGAAATACAGTCATGGGTGTAATGAACACAAATGGGTAATTATTTACTCTTTCATCCTGTTTTTCCCTAAAATGCTTCTGGGGAGAAAATAGGAGTACACATTGTCCTATCAAGTACAAATACAAATTACACAAAAGAACTGTAGGTTTAGTGTTTTTGGTTTGAAGGAAAGGTTACAACTTTCCTGTTTACCATATTTGGTATTCAGTGAAAACGCAGCATGAACCTAGTAGAACATTACCAGCTTTATCTGTCTTTAACACTGTGTGTGTGTGTGTGTGTGTTTATTAGTTTGCCACCAAGACCTCATGATATAATGCATTCCTCAACCCTAATAGTTGCTTTGTCAAGCTATTAATAGATAGTATGTTTTAGCCCTCCAGTCTAATAGCATGACCAGCCATCACTGGTCCCAAGATCAAGCATTATACTGTACCATATAGTGTAGTACTAAACTAGAATGTATGCATATAAGGCTCTATAGCATGTATGTAGAATATGCACAAAATTACTAGGTATGTGGTGCAAACTGAGCTTATTGCATATATCTGTATGATGCTACAGTAAGTACACATGCATGTACTGCACTGTTAGTGTGCATATAAGACTAGATGTCACTAAAGTAGTTCATTAACATATGCCTATATGTCATAAAGATACAATGCGGTCCTAGGTGATGTGTATATGCCTATATGATACTAAGGCTATTGGTATTTAAGACTATTAAGCATTAACTAGAATGCATGCACTAACCTATATTATTAGTCGTAGACTATTGCTCTCAAACAGGCTAAATCTGATTTGACAGCACATCACATCTTCGAGAAGGATTGTGTGTGTGTGTGTGTGTGTGTGCGTGTGTGAGAGAGAGAGAGAGAGAGAGAGAGAGGCGCGCGCGAATCCACTGAGCAAAGTGTTGTTGGTGAGGATTCTCCAAATGGATGGAACGAAACCAGCTATGGAGGCGACGAGCGAGGAGAATCAGGATGAAAGGGAGGAGAGCAAAGGTACAGAAAAGGACTTCTCCTCTATATGTATGTCTTTTTTTTTTTTTTTTTAAACCTTTGTTAATTCGTCCATACTGAGCGTTTGTCGCGTGCGCGCCGCTCGAGCAGACAGAAAGCCGCGCGCCCTTCAGCATCATTCAGTGCAGTGCTTTATCCATGCAGTGTTTCATAGCCCTCGTTATAATTATTCAATTATTTCTAATTGTCGATTCGGTGAAAGGAAAGAAAAAAGGTGTCACAGAGCTGGTTTGGTTTAATGTTGACGTAATGTTTTCGTTCTGCATCAGTGAAGAGCGCGTGCACACGCCAAGTGATGGTGACTTGTCAAAACGGTGCAGCGCCGTGCAGTAAAATCCTTCAATCACTTAAGGGGATCATGTTTGATATCCTGCAGGTTAATGCTGATTTAGTTCACTGTGCAGGCACATCCGTGTGAAGAAGTATTTGGAGCGTTTGTGTGGCTTTACTGTGGTATTTACGGTGGTATTTTTATGCAGTGTCGCATTTTACGCGAGGTGTTGTTTACCTTATTTACATTGTTTACCCTTTACAGCCTCGATCTTTGTTTTCATTACTGATTGCATTGTTATGGCAGGATTAAGTGAGTATAAGCGTGTGGTTTCCACAGCCTGTGCTATATTACTGTCAGCAAGTGACTGAATTAATCGCCATTAATGCTTCCACGTCAAGTTTCGAGGTTGTGTTTGGATGAAAAAGGCAGTTTTATTCCTGAGAAAGGAATCCAGGAGACAAAACCACATCACACACTGAAACACACCTGATCACACAGTGTTACCCTGAAATATTGCACAAAAGAAATGATATAGGCTTATAGAGGCTTTACAATAGAGGTGTGTGTGTGTGTGTGTGTGTGTGTGTGTATGGGTGTGGGTTGGTGTACGTGTCAATTGTGAGCGCATTAAGCATTGACAATATATATTATATCAGTCCAGTTTATATTCGGATTATAGAAAGATCAGCTCTTCTTTGTATTTGGAATAAATCAGGCTGAAATGAATGAACGCACCTGATCTATAGTGTTATTCTATTTAAAAAAAGAAGAAGAAGAAGAATGCAGGACAACACATTTGTGTGTGTTTGTATGATTATGAGTGTGTATGGTTGTGCATTTGGGAAATCAACCAAATATTTCAGTCTGAACACCTCATCCATAGTCATATATCTATTTATATATAATCTATATTATTTTTAAACACCTCTTATGTATATATATATATATATATATATATATATATATATATATATACA
>CM075028.1:7802523-7847770 GCA_037576675.1 Pangasius sanitwongsei
TATATATATATATATATATATATTAACTGATGTACAGCGACCATAAGGTCTCAAGTGCACTGAGCATCCCTGCCCCCTTTCTTCACCTCCAGCTTTGATTGATTTTACTCGAGCACTTTGGTTCAATATGTAACATTTTAGCCCTTCTTTTGTTGCTCGAGTCCTTTTTTTGCGCAGAAATTAATATGAGACTCTCACAGTCAAGTATTCTCTTGAGTATTTCCTATGCTTAATGGACAGCTGAACATAAATAGTGGAGTCGTCCTCAACCGCACCCTTTTGGTACACCGTCGCACTGCCTGTTGTGTTCATTTAGAAAAGCTATATGTACAGAGTTTTGGCTAGTCTAGAAATTGGTCACATTGCACACCACTTGTGATATCCTTATTATCAATAAATAAATAAATTAATAAATTAATAAATTAATAAATAAATAAATAAATAATATATACACAATAGAAATGAACACACTCCCAAATTGCTGTAATCTCAGTCAGTTTTTTTTTTGCCATGATTGTTAAAATCAGTCAGTAGATATGAATTGATCATCAGACCATATAGCCAAAGAAACCTCATGATGTATTCATTAAAAATAAATAAATAAATAAATAAATATAAAAATAAAAAATTGAATATTTCTCTTCAATTTAACATAATTATTAGAATGGTGAGCTTAGTTAAAGTTAGGTAATTTACTAACATTAGATATTAATTTTTTGATTTGGCATTAAATCATAAACTTGCAATTTATATGTTTTAACTGTCTATTCAATTATTTTCTGTGGTAACACATTAACTTATTTATTTCAAGCCTTAATTCGTCACATATCACATTTTAAAGCTTTCTGTCTATTTAAAACAACACAAGTGCAACTGTTATGGCCCAAAATTGGCCAAAAATAATTATGGTGATTTCACTGTTGAGCCAAATGATCTGGATTTATCTCTGTGCAGCCCTAGCCACCATATTGATTAGATTTTAATAATCTTTAAAGTATAAATCTAATGCATAAGGACTGGGCAGTTTATATTGCTTATTTGAGTAGCAATAAGTATAGTTTAATGTGTAGAAAAGTGCTGTCCTTCAGGATGAAATGTGGCAGAGGTGGACTTTATTGGTTTACTTAGACGAGTAATTACTTGAGATGGTACCTTAACTGCTTTGTGTAAAACAGTTGTGGGAAGCTAAGACACAGAAACAGGCAAGATATGATTATAACTGATGCTGTTGTTGTATTGGTGAGATTTATGGCAAGGACTCGGAAACCTGATTTTGTAGATTAAATGATGTTAAAGAATTGTGTTTAGAGCACATGTTTTTGATTGATAGAGGCTTTTATCCAAAGAATCTGAGAAATTGAACATTGACCCATCTGAAAATTACAGCACTCTCTGACTGCTGACCTGAGAGTTTCACGATGGAAGTATATAAGCCCGTACATAGTACTGATATTTTTACGATTGCTTGCTGATCTGGAACTCACATGGACTTATTGGACTGCCTACAAAAAATCTGTACACTCAGTGAATCAACAGCCCATGTGCCATTTTAAGTTCTTTGCATTTATAACTTAATACAGTGTCATCCCAACTATAGCATCTGACAAGATCATTGCATCATCTGGCATTAGGATGTGCTCTTGTTGCTTTATATAAAGAGGTCTTCTCTTTATTAAAATCTGAATGTCTCTAGTTCCTGACTAGAAAGTCAGGCTTTCTTTACTGCACACTTCCTTCTCTTGCATAACTCATGTTTGCACTTTCACATACACTCCTTTGCTGAGGTGCTGAGGGGGATTACATCATCGCTGTGATGAGAGGACGGTAGAGGGAGGGAGCGAGGCCACCCAACACAACACAGGAGAATGGCAGCATTATATTTGTTGCACCTATTACATCAGTGTTGAGAAAAAGAGAACCTGAATGTGCAGTGTTTTTTTTTTGTCACAAACTCTTCCACAAGTCAGTGGCCATACATTTATTTGTTAGCCAAATTCGTCACTGAGCCGAGTGAAGCAGTGTGTTCTGTGACCAGTAATCACTAAATCATTTAAACATGGCACTGGCTGGCAATGATTTGCTCTGAATTACAGTCCACTGCAGTTACTTTAGTCAGTCTGATTTTAAAAGACGCAGTTTAGTCAACCTAGGCAAGTGACGAAAATACATGTTCATATGATGTTATGCATTAGTGCAATTTAAAGTGATGGTGATGTCCTTTGACTAAATTCCTGCAAACTGTGTGCTGATCCTCTTGATCAATCAAATCCAAGTTGAAGATCTTTTACTCCATCACTTTCCCCCTCTGCCTTTCCTTTGGCTGTTGTCCATTTCTTCATCTTCATTAATTGATCTTACGAAGGAACCCTGTTTTTATTCCTGTTCCTATTTTCTGCCTATCTTTCTCTCTATTTTGAATGTGTGTGGGATTCTGGGAGCATGTGAGAGATCACTCACACAGAGAAAGAGAGAGAGAGTGAGAAAGAAAGAGAGAGAGAGAGAGAGAGAGAGAGAGGAGGGCCTCATGTGCCTCTAATTTGGAACATCTCGCTCAGGGGCACGCTGACAGACTCCATCTGCCACGGCAAACTCACGAGTGTGTTTAACTAGGTTTGTATGTGTGCGTGCATGACTATAGTGTGTGTTGGTATGAATAGCCGTAGCAGGCAGGTTGGCACAGCACGCCCAGTTCCTGTATTATGCCAGGCTTCTCCCTACTTATGGATTCTCTCCATTGGGCCTACTGGTGCACAATCTGCCAACTCACCCTTTTCCACCCTTCAGAATCTCTTCATTTAAGAGGGAAGGAGGCAAGGAGGGAAATAGAGGGCGCACTTCTTTCCTTCAAGACACACCCAGCCCAGTTGTTTAACATTTTTCTGAGAAGCTGAGCGACCAACAGTACCTCAAGTTCTGAAAATTCACAAGAATTACAAATGGTTCAGGCTAGGGCAAAAGACGGGATTAGCGGTCATAGTTTTTCCTATGACACTGTATGAAATCTGTAAGAATTCCTACAAATGCTGGGTTGGAGAACATACTAACCATAAACCCCAAAATTCACTCATCACCCTGTTAGTAACAAAGTTTTAGGCTAAAAGTTTGACACTGCATCGAGTTCTTCTCTGGCTCGCAGCGATTGTGCGATTACACCTCATGGTTGTGGAGGAGAAGCTCTGCTACAGCTGACCATGTGTTAAGCCAAGAAGGAGCTAAAAATGGCAAATGCCTCCCACTCGCAGCTGAACAGGCGTTCTGTGTGAGGCTTCAGCAGGCCTCAAGCTTACTTTCTGAGATTTTATGTGGAGACTGTGGATGTTTCAAGGTGAAGCAGCCAAAAAAAGGCCGTCTGCAAGGAGGACTAGTTTTTACCATTGTAAAGATTTCTGAAACCCTTACAATAGCATATGTTATTATGGTGTGCCAAATACGTCACAGTTTATAGATGGTTCAGAAAAAGTGCTGAAAGGTCTATAGGTACAAACAATCTAAGGCAAGCCTACTTTCTGTATCAGCCTAACAATTAATCAACGATTTTGATGGAAGTTAGCTGAAACTAGTTAGCTGATGGAACTAGTTAGCTGTTTTAATTGTCAAAACTCAAACAAATGTAGCCCCTCCTTCCTCCAAAGCCATGCACCAAAACACAAGTTTTTAGTCCCCTAAGCAGATATTTTATTTGACATTTACCAAAACATGAGGAGAATTACACCAAAAATAACAGCATATAGTTGCAGGCAGAGATTTGCGGGGTCCAAGCCCCCCAGTGTTCCAGTTTTTGCCAAGTTGCATTAAGAAACCAGAGTTTTGTGACGGTAGCTCAGTTCTAACCTTGTGAAATGCTGATTGACCAATGAAGCTTATATTGTTGAAGAAATCAATTTCTCATTAGAAATTCATTTACATATTAGTACAATGATGCAGTATAGCAAATTTCAGCTTGATTGTAGTTAAGGTTTATGAGAAACACTTATCTAAATGTAACCTCATCCCCTATAGATGGCCACTCCCCAACCTTTGCACACATTCTCAGAATCTGGTTCTTAATATGGCTTTCAAGTTCCATGCAAATGCATGCAACCAGTCATGAGTTATGGCTTTTTGAGTAAACCAAGCTCTGTCCCACTAGGATTCATTGGCATGTGGTAGCCATATTGTTTAGAAATTTCAACATGCTTGTGATAATTATTGAGGTTTGGTTGCTATAATTTGACACCAATTTCATGAAGATATGCCAAAAAAAAACAACAACCTAGGACTAGTTCACAAAAGTTGGTTTTGCATATTGTCCAAATTGTGATTTTGTCCACACAAAGCCAAGGAAGAGGGAAAAATAGTCTCATAGTTCTCAAGATATGGGCCAAAAATATGGGGTTTTCTTATTTCACTGGGTAGTAGGGAGGATTCTGCACCTTCCTAAGAAATTTAGAGTTTCTATGATTTACAGTCTTAGTTTCCCATCACATTTTAGTGAGGAAACAGAATAATAAGAAAAATCCCAACAATGTAAATAGCGACCCTAAATATTCTGATTTAAATAACCTCTCCTTTAACCTTTAATCTTTTTCGAAACATCAACATAGATCAAGTTGGATGCACTTTTGCTATTGAGCATTTATTAAAACCAAGCCTGTGTTATTTCAGTGCTTAATTAAAGTGGCTGGCTTTAAACACCAACTTACATAAGATGAAGTGTTGAACATTTGCCATGGCTCAGACCAGCAGTAATGAGAAGAGGTTCCATGTTGGAGTGGATCTTTGTGTACTTGCATTGTTCCCAGTTACCCATTTTGGTTGTTATGTCTGAATCTCTCTGTTGTGTTGCCAGTGCTCAAGATGGAAAGATTGGGCTAGTTGTTAATAAGTAATGTATGTATGCAAGGAAGGGCAAAATACATTTAATAAAGCATTGTCAAATACATTTCAAATTACTGCAACTGTAGTAAAAATACAGAAATCCTTTTTGTAAAACAAGCTAAATGTAATCTGCATTGCCACGTCAGCTGATACGGCTAATATTACCATTCTGGTAAATGATAGCTAACGCTGGGCATCCTTCAGAAACCACATTGATGGTATCACTAGAAGGGTTGATCAGTTATACTGTCTGGTTTCTAAAATATTACTGTTTAATAAATGCTAGCCTGCTGTTATATTTTTCTCTTTGTGTTGGCAAGAGCTTAAGATCACTCCAAGTTTATATCGTTGTGCCTGGTTGCGCTCACCTTGCTAAATAGTGAAAAGCATGATGAATAATAAAAGACAACACAGATCAAGTGAAATCTTTTTAACACTGACAGTAACAATAGTATAAATTTTGAAACATGCTGGATTGAAGCTACATTGCTTATTCATTGTGAAGTCTTACCAGAGAATAGTAGTGCTAGTGCCTGCTTTAAAACCTACAAGAATTGCAAGTATCGGTTTACATCTTGTCAGTACTGTCTTTTTCGAAAATACAAAATTTTTGTATTTTGTTTGCTTGTTTTTTTTTTTTTTCAAATGACTGCCCAGTCCTGTGTGTGTATGTATGTATGTGTGTGTGTGTGTTTGTGAGTGTGTGTGTGGGAGCCGGGGTGAAGGCAGGGTGAAAGAGTGGTGACCTGAACAGCTGTTTGAGACTGGCTGCATTGATGAATGTAGACAGAATGGCAGATGAAGAGCTAGAGGCCACACACGCACACATATACACACTCCTACAGTACTGGGATTAAAACCACAGGATGGGCCATTGATCAGTCTAGCTTGATGGTGCTGAGAGGGGGACCACTTTAAACACTTTGTACTTAATTACAGCCATTTAGTAAAGCAGTCTGTCCTTCAGCAAGCCTGTTTGGAATCAGCTTGTAACCTCTATCATTATAAATTGATGCATCGAGACCCAGACAACAGTGAAGATAAAACAGTTCAGTCTGTACTTAGAGTAGTCGACTTAGCAAAGGGTTCCATGCAAAGAGATAGTATCAGGTTAGTGCTTATTAATGTATTGTGTGGTTGGAGCATGAGCCCCATGTACAGAGAGGCAGTTGCACAGAAGCAAGAAGTGGGATTTCCTGTTTGATAAACAAGATACTTGCCTCATTTAGCAAGAAACTTGTTTTTATCCCTCTATCAAAAATCAAAACACAAATTTGGTTTTGTTAGTTTAAATAATTGTATATTATGTACATTATATAGCACATTAAAAGCAAGTTTACAGCATGTTTTAGAGAGGATTAAAGGAGATTAAAACACACATAGGAAAAGAATTAATAGAGAGGAATTAAGATAGAATAGAATTTGATATGTGAATATAAAATGCAATATAAGACTAGGGGAGTTCTATTAATGTCGAATTATAACAATATAAACATACTGAATTGTGTGTATATATTTTTTAAATAATATTTAATAGTATGGGGGATTACTTTTGGAAGCTGTCAGGGTTTATGCATAACTAGGTCAACACTTCTAATACGGTGCCACAGTCATCAGTGGCCAGGCGTCCGTGGCCGTGCTCACTGGACTGGAAGGATGGCCATCGTCTCTATGCTGTCCATCATGTAAGTTTGTCACTTGACTTTTCTGCTGTGAAGAGTGGCAGAAAGTATCTGTTGTTAGTGTACCTCTGTTCTTATAAACTGGCCCTAGACATTTATAGATTTAAACATTCGATATTGGATAGCTGCATTTTTTCTGCAGCGCACAGAATCATTTATCATGCTCAATATTAATATTAATATCAATATCAATATATCGATCAATATCAAGTCTACTCGTTCCTAAGACGATAATGCATGAGGATTTATATTCCTAAAATGTCTCACAATTATGCAAATTATAGTACGAATGACATTGGTATATGATGTTATGTTGTGATAAGGAAATCTGAATATCACATAATCCTCAAATAATATGTGCTAGCCTACGTTTTTAAGGTTACGCTTACCTTAAGCATAAGCAGGCCTGAGTGATACCTCAGAGGGAATAAAATAGGAATGTAGAAAGCTAACAGCATGTTAGCAAGAGATATAACACCCAAGTGAGGTGAAAGATTCATCAGGATTTTAGGATTTGCATTGGGATTGAATTTATAGCCAGGTAGGTAAAAATTATAGTGTGCATTTCCTAGGATGTACATGAAAAAAAGAATCACAGAAAACTGAGTCCCCAAAACTCTCTTCTAGAGCAAAAAAATCCCATATTTTGTAACAGTACCAGTGAAATAAAAATAAATAAATTTTAAAAAATGTGGATTATTGCTCTTTTCTTCAGCCAGATTCATGGCTAGTTATATAACTGAGATTTCAGTAACAATCTATAGCATCAGCTAGTTAGATTCAAGATACCATTTTGTTGCTGATTCCTTTCTCTTTTTCAGACTAACTGCTGTCTTTCTGAGTCTCTTGTGCAGTTTTGCTCTATTGTGGCCAAAATAGTATTACAATTTCAGCCAGTTTAAAATTTCTACCACAGTCTCATTTCTACTTGTACTCTGCTCAACACTATTGTTATACTGTTCCACCACTACTACAGCCTAATGTGTGTGATCTGTTCAATCAGTGGGTAATAGTATGTTCTAGATAGGGCACATTCTTTTGCTGATTGCAAATTACACAAGCACAGACCATGATCCATCAGGACAAAGAGCCATGGCTACGTTCCAACAGCTTGAACAGATGTATTTGACAGTACTTCAGTGTTTCTCTCGCTTGAGAGCAAATTCTTTCCCAGGAAGAAAACTGGCCTGCAAATTAATATGCACGACTCCTAAAAAAGGAATGGCCTTTGGCAGATATAGGTTTGCCCTTTAAATATTCACTTGAGTAAAGATGTTTGTTTTTATGCTACGTTGTTAACCACACAGTGGAAAGTCAATTAAATTAGCATTAAAGTCAGCCAGTGCTTCAGCTGCATTTTCTTAGCTGGATGAAGCTTTAAATTCTGTCCTTGTCAAAATGGCCCCATTTAAATTTTTACATGACGGTAATAAATATTTATTTGTTTGGCTTAATTTAACATTTTTCAATAAAGTCATTGTCATTTTCTGTTAAAATAATATATGGTCATTGATAGTTCCCACCCACTAGCATAACAGAGTTATGAGAACCCAGCTACTTCTTCCCTTCCCATCCACATCTTTTGAAACTGCTGCTCCTGCAGTGTAATAGGGTAGCTAAACACACCTGGAGGTACCAACTATACTAATTGCCCTCTTCCATATACATGAGCTAACAGAAGCCTAGAATTTGCAGAGCCACTCTAAGGAATGCCATACTTTCTCCCCAGACAGCATTAAGGCTCTCTTGGACTCCTGAACATGGCTGGCTATGTGATTGTACAACAATTGGGCAATGCTTACCCTGCGTTCACGCTAGTAGAGCGTCACAGAGCCGCGCTTCTGGTGAAAGCAGCAAACGATATTTGCAGACCTGTTCACAAAATATCTGGGGGAGCATGGGCTGAAAAGCAAAAAAGGTCACCATCTTGCCATCCCCCACCCTACCCACACACCCATGCCATCTGTGTATAAAAATAAGGGGAAAATTTTGGGACATGGTGTTATTGGAAAATAATAAATTTTCAGAGTGGTAATGTTCCTCACAGTAGGCCACATCACAACGCCTGGTCGTGTTTTATTCCTTATACATTCCAGCCATTAGGGAAGGTTCTACAATTGTATTGGTATAAACCTTTTAATGGCTTCCATTCCTCACTGGTAGTAATTTCATCCCAACTTTATACTTCATACCATTGGTAGTGCTGTTGTTCTTGGTTTGATATAAAATGACATGGATATATTATTTGTCCGCAAACTGCTCTGACAGTGGTTCATCATTTCTGTCATGTCTGTGATGACAGAAATGATGAACAGGATTATGGGATAAGGAACAAAAGAATATACGTATGTATGCTAGCTTCCTGATTCGGGTTACAGTCTACGCAGGCATCATTCACGTTTTAGACACACCCAATGGCTTGCTACCCTCTGCTGTTTCTTACTATATCCACTGTCAAGCTCAAACACATACATATACATTTTTCCTCGCTCTTTCTCTCTCTTGTGCTGTTTCCATCTCTCTTATACTGACACTCTCATTCTCTACACCCTGGGGGTACATGTGTGTGGGAAGTGTGTGGAAACTGTGGCAACGCTGAGACAGTCAACTGCGCTCAGTTGGGTCATGGGTAACATGCTTCCATGACAACCGCTTTTCACTGGCCCCTGGGCCGAAAAATGCTTTTTGCTCACTCTCACTTCTCTCTCACTCGCTCTCTGTCTCTCTCTTCGTTTGTTTGTTTCCCTCACATGCTTTCTTTTTCATTTCACTAATTCTTGGTCCGAACTGTCTGGCATTGGCTCTACTGTACTGCTCTCCAAGGGAACAGATTTTTAAGCTTTATGGGGAACTTCAGAGATAAACAGCAGACCATGTTGAAAGCCTTCAAAAAAAATTGCAGTAGATGCTCACTGAGCCTAGTGTTCAGCTGTGTAGAGAGGAAGTCTTTTGTATTGTTTTCAGATTGTTGCCAGGCCTCTTTAAAGCTTTTTGGATACAGCATGGTGATTTTTCCATGCAAATCATTTTTTAATTATAGGACTGTTTAGATTATAACAGTAGTTGATCAAAACTGGAATTGGTCTTGGTTTGGACAAGAAAATGTTATCAGAATGTTCAGTAATGTATATGACAGGTGCTAAGACAATGTAATGTAGCAAAATTAACAAAAAGTAATGCATTTTAATAATACTTTTTTCTTTTTCAGCCAAATACTGAAAGTCCTGTTTTTCAGCATTTTTGATAGAAAATTTAAGGTAGCATCTCTAAGAAATATAGTTACCTGATGTAAACGGACAGAATACCCCTTTAGCATAAATAACTGAAATATTTTTATAACTAAATACTAATATAACTAGGTACATTTTGTCGATAAACATGGCCAAAAGAAAAAGAGGCATTTTGACTGACTTTCCCATAGCCGTTCAAGATTATCTTGTTTACACAACTCTAAGTGCTTCACACAAAACTCTTAATAGCTTTTAATTTGGGGATTCTTTGAACTTTTGTCAGACCACTGACTACATCTTGTTTTATATATCTTTGTTTTTCCATAAAAATAACATACAGAAGTGTGTGTACATGGCAGCGCAGAGTGCCAGTCAGATTGCAACCTTCACATGCACATTCGCACAGGACTGTTTTTTTAGTCCCACTCCCACCTGCTCCTGCAGTTATTTTGGTGCGCTTTTTTCTTTCGGACAAACTTAGCTGGATTTATTTGCCAAGATTTAAACAAATTAGTCATGTAAACCACAGTGACCATAAGCAGAATAAAGTATTTACTGAAACTGTTATTTCCGAGCACAGTAAATCCTTTGTACAGCGTCACATGAGCAACTCTCTGCGTCCAACACACTCCCATTTAATGAACGTGGCCCTTCTTTGTCCCATGAGCTTCATATCTGACCCCCCGCTCCCACCCACATGAAAGTAAAGACCACCTGCTCATGCAACCTTTTTGTGGGATCCCATGCAATCACAGTCGCATGCACTCTGACTGTGTCTGATTAAAACAGAGGCTAACATGGAGTGATAACGGTCTTCTGAATCACTGCTGCTCTAGACATTGAGGTCTGCTCTCCTCATGCATCCGCTTGCTCATTTTGCAGTAATGTTGGTCGGGATAGCCTGATCTGACCTTACTCACCCAATGTAGGCTGAAGCTAAATGCTAAATAAAATGAAAGCTGAAGTGATCTCTTAACCAGGAACAGTGCCGTCTTAGACTCTCACTCCTTCCTTTTTGGCCTTAATCAGGCAGGGCCCTAGTTCGTTTTATTTGCTGTCTTGCCTTTGGAGAATGTTCCTATGGTAAGTTTGCTTTATTGATGGTGTTAATCTTAGGTACATCAGAAGAAGCAATAACGTTTTAAAGGCTGGTGTGCCTGCTGATTTAATATGGACTATGTCGTTAGTTTCCCAGCACAGAGCCCTCAGGTACCACCAATTTACATCACACATGTTTGGAGCAGGAGGCAAGAAAAATCAGTTACAAGGTTGTAATTTTTTTATTGAGTGAGAAGATAAATGCATGGCAGAATGTAAATAAGAGAGAGGTTATGTAGACTAAATAATGATGTCCTTTTTTATTAAAGAGATGATTCAGAGACTCACTGGCCCATAACATTTGCTGTAATGAGTAGGTTATTGATTTCCTATACGTCTGGAAGCAGCTCTATACAACTAATGCACTTTCTAACTTTCTTTGCAGATGAGAGAGATGAGAAGGAGCATAAACAATTCCATAGGTGACCACTGAACCACTGCAAAAGTCTTAGTGCTTTTAGGACAGGCAATACAGTTCATTGGAAGGAACATTAGAGGTTCTTTTTATTATTTAAAAGTTTAGTCAGTGATTCTGCCAGAAGTTAGTTGAAGCTAGCTGTTTCAAAATTAAACATTTACAGCCATTATTATGCATTAAAGGTGTAGTCCGTGAATGGGATGGAAACTAGGACTTTTGAAATATTACATTCAAACAAATACAGCCTTTTCTTCAGCGACCACTCCAAAGCTTAGGCTAGAACACCTGAGGGGAGCTCTCTGAATTGACAGGCAAGTAGAATCACCTATTTGTCCTGATCTTTGTTTCTTGCAGAACCCGGGGTGCCACAGAGACCAGAGATTCTTCCCTAAGCAGTTATATTATTGACAGCAGCCAGACACTGAGGAGAACTTCACCAAAAATTACAAAAAGTTACAGACTTAAAAATTACTTTATGGACTTTAAATCTGAAATGGGAGGACTAAATGCAACCGATGTTTTCCAGCATAGCCACATGAGTTATGAAATTTTAGCCTCTTAATCATCTTTTTATATAAAATAACTAACCAATCTAAAATAAATAATCAGTATTACTATACCATACAATACTTCTTCGTGCATGTATAGTAAAACTGTGTTGTCTGACACAGTTTAGTAGACTCTGATTAATTGTGTCCATACAAATGATATTATTGTATATTACATTGGATGTTGAATGTTGGACATTACATTGAATGTTGGACTGGACCTATCTACCCAAATCACAGTCAGCTGTTTCAATGAAAGAAAAAAGTTATTCTCAGAACTCTGTTAAAATGAGTTTACCTCTAAAACCATAGTTAGGCCTAGTACTGGAGTTTGACTCTGTATTGAGGCAGCTAGTGTGGCCACCATATCTCAGTTTGCCTCATTACGCCATGAGTCTTAATTGGATAAATCAATTATGTAACATTCCTTCACGCTCTTATGCAATCACTCATCAGAACTTCAGCTCCTGACCCACCGCTTCTTAGACTTAACTCTTTCCTATCATGCTTTCTTCAAATAGTAGATATTGTTCCAGAACTAGAGCCTGATCAGTGCAGAAATGGCAACTCTGTCATCCCTTACTGTCCTTTGTGCTGTTTCTATTGCATTAAAGCATTAAAGCAGGAGATTTTTACAGCCATTAAATATTTTAACATTCATGGTTTTGAATTGCATAGTTACTCTGGCATCTATCTTGGGATCCAGCTAGAAAGGATTTAATAGCTTAAAGGTGAGGTCTGTAGTTAAAATACTTTTTAAATATTTGTCAAAGTTCGTGAGCTGTCAGATATCTCTCAGATATCTCTGTAGTGGCACAGGCACTGGAAACTTTGAGGGCTTAACTGTGCAGAGCTGAGCAGATTTCAAATTTCACTTTCATAAGTGGCTGTGTATAAAGAGAGCATAACCTCTACACTAACCTATTTTTAACAGCTATTATATAAGATTTAAATGATCATAGAACATGGTATCTCCCCTGTCCATCTTACGTCTCCATCTTGCTCATATCACCATTCCTGAATCTCATACAACAAGGCAAATCTCTCTTCCATTACTTTCCTAAAATGCTTCCCTCCATTTTCCTCCATTTGTCCTTTTATGGCATCTAAGATTTTCTAAAAACTATCACAATGTACACGTATAAATCATCTGTCAATGATGACTTTGATCACAGGTTAATATGTCAGACTTTTATGGCTCCTGCTGTAAACCATATCAATAAAGAAATCTTCTCCGCTTGCACTGACCAGTATTACTGACAGCTAGTTTGGATTTAGCCTTAGTCTTTTGTCATAAATACATAATAGTTTTAGTGCTATTTTTGTGATTTATCTTAGTTCAGGTTTAGTTGCTAAAAAGCTACAGCAATTGCAAAATGAATACACAAATGAAATCCATTTCTGATATTTATATCTCATTTCTATTCGTTGAGGAAAATGTAATTATTTTCACAGCCATAGATTTTGAGTCATTTTTTAATTAGTTATTAGTTAGTTTATTTATCATATTGTTTTTGTCATGGTAAAAAGCGCGACCATTTTCTGTCTAAGCTTTCATCAGCAAAATTAATAGGAACGTTCAGGCATTCTAGCAACAGATTGGCCATGCATGTTTTGGTGGGTATGGTTTGAGAGGGAACACTGAAGGGAAAGGCTGTATTTGTTTGGTTTTGGTCTTCTAAACATAAATGTATTCACCAAAATTACCGACTGTACCTTTAGTATGTAGTGTGTATTTAACACCGCAGTGCATCATACAAGACAGAACAGGGAGCTTTGTACACCAGATGACTTAAAGTGCCAATAGCTGTACAAATGAAAGACAACATCACTGTACAAAATTATAGTTTCAGTAAAACAGCAAGTGCTGCAGAGTACAATAAGTGTACAGGAGGCTATGGGTAACTAGAGCGTACACACATTAACTGCACAGAACAACAACAACAGCATCAGGATAAATATGAGGGATTAACTCTGCAGAGCTGAGCGGACTGACTGCAAATTTCATTCATATGTGTCTGCATATGAGAGTGTAAGAGCATATAAAGACAGCATAACATCTGTACAGATATTCCTGTGTGATAAATTAAGATATAGCAATATAGCGCTTGATGTTGTGATGATATTGTGAAATATAGGACTTGAATCAAATGCAATGACCTTTTCTAATTGCAATTTTCTAAGCATTTTTCTTCATATAACTGTACAGTAAAGATTTTTTGACAAAGAGGAAGCGTTTCCACACGCCGTTCACTTCACTGTGATTGGAAAGTGTTCAGGATGCCGATGGAAAAGGGTTTCCATGGAAACACTAAAGTGGAATGTGCAAGAGCATGTGATTGTAACACCCTCTTTTATTCTCAATCTGTGTGTATGCTCTGTGTGTGTATGCCTCTGTGTGTGTGTGTGTGTGTGCACGCATGTGTGCGTGTGTGTTTAGCATAGCTATTTTTAACAGCTGTTATGATTTAAATGATCATAGAACATGGTATCTCCCCTCTCCATCTTGTCCATATCACCATTCCTGAATCTCACCCAACAAAGCAAATCTCTCTTCCATCACCTTTCCTAAAATGCTTCCCTCTATTTTTCTCCATTTGGCATCTACGTTTTTTTTAATGAAATCATCACAATGTCCACGTATAAATCATCTCAACAATTCCTAAGTCAACGATTACTTTGATCACAGGACTTTATGGCTCCTGCTGATTACAGCAGTGCTGTAGGATGCATTAAAGGGCAGCGCTGTGGAACAGATGGTTTTATATATTCAGGGTGACTATATGGCTTGGAAATAAATTTGCATCACTAACTGGATGAGTGCGTCAAAGGACTCTGAGCTTTCAAGGACTTAACCTTACATCTGTGTTTTGTCCTGGAGTATAGTTCATGGCTTTGTTTGGTTTACTTGTCATGCCAAAGATTTACCTCTGTATCACTGACCTGTAAAAACGAAATGCTCTTGCGTGAGATTTCTTCTGTGCTGTGAAACAATTTTGAAAGTTACTTTCTTTGCATGTCTTCGTACACTGTTAATGAGTTGTGACACAAGAAACATGATGGTTCTTTGTATGCACCAAAAAAAGTGATTTTGACTTGTGCTTTGCTCAGCAATGAATTTAAACAGTCGCTTCAATTTCTGCTTCTGTAGAAATGACTAAAAGTCAGCGTGCTGTGCATCTTGTGAATATACCAAGTATACCTAAAATGTTCCCATAGTCACAGGCATCAAATTTCATAAACCACATAGAGGTTTTCAGATTACATGCAAAATCCTGATGGGAAATGCTTTTATATAAATGGCATCCATTAAATGCATTACTGTCTGTCAGAATGAGCAAATCTCTGCTGTCTATATGTGACAAACATGTACACTGACATTCTGTTTCAGCACCAGAGCAGCATGCTGAGCTGGTATAGGAGCTATATCATATAATATTCATTATATGATATAATATTCATTATTCATATACCATATATCATATATGATGATATATGGTATATGTATACATATCTGTCCCAAACTGCTAGTATTTAAAAGTTCTGGAGTATCTTTTCCTTCAGTACTATTTCTAAGAAAGACATTGGAAAAAGTCTTGGAAATAGTAGGGGAATTTGTGATGTTCATTGGTTTCTGTATTATTGTGCCTTCAGTTCCTGCATAATTTCCTTCCTGAATAAGGGTTAAAGCCACAGGGTCTTCAGCTGAAACATTTGCTTATGCATTTCAAAGCCTTGCTCAAAGTTTAAAAAGGGAGAAATTTAATCCAATTTCAATTGCTTTGTTGCTGTAAAAAAAAAAAATCTAATTCACACCAATAGGGAAGTCGTAATTTTATGTGGATTGACTGGTATGACCCAGATAACAATTTTAGCATAACAGAATGTTTATTGATTGTTTTTACATACAGCATTCCTACAAAGTTTTTTTTGTATGAAAGTTAACAGAAATGCTTAATGCATGTAACTTTTATACTGTATATCTGGGAACATTGTGAAGCAATCCATTATAATATCATATTTTTAGAATATCACCAGAACATTAGTTTTGCAGCGTTACAACCTAACCTAACCACAGAGCCTGTCGAAAACATTACTGAATGTTCTCATAATATTCTTTGTTAGGTCATGCTCTTTGTAGATGATGAGCTGAAAATAACTAATATGAATTTGTCATGATGAGGATGAGTTCAATGAGTTACACATAACCACATGTCTTGGGCTTTTGCCTTTGAAGCAATACAGCTACCAAACCAAGGGGGTAACTGTAACTGTAGCTGTACAGTAACTGTAGCATTCCACAGTGCTGGAATGAGCTTCTGTTTCCAGTCTGAACATCCCAGTGTCTCCATTCCTTATGCATAGAGATAAAGACATGTTTCTTCAGAAAATATCTAGGATAATGCTTCTGTGTATTTCTCTGCACTAGCATCTATTGTTAAAGCGTCCTTAGGTTGAAATTCTTCTTTTGATTTACCACTTAGTACACTCTAGCACTTTTAGGAACCAGTATTAGTCTCTTGTCTTTCAGGGTTCGTATTTTCCAAGTACTTTTTATTGTTGCATACTCAGCTGTTAAGCTGAATAAGACCACCTGCCAAATGACTGTACCTAATTGGACAAAGACACATTTTTGTTTCTCTGACTCTTAAAGGAAACAATAAGGCGTCTAACTGTAAAATATCAGTTTTAATGGAAACTCACTTAAAAAAAAAAAAATCAAAATTGCACACGTTTTCCACTTTAACAAAGTTAGCCAAAGAAGACATATTTGATTCCCATACTTTAGTCCTTCAGCCTTGCATTAGAGCTATGTGTGAAGTATGTGATGCTTTTGGCATGCAGTTGATACTATGAATGATAATAATTAAAGTCATTTATCCCCACACATTAGTCTCAGAGCCAGAAAATGACTTGGCTAATGTGTGGTGAGTACAGCCATGCTGACTGCTGTTGTGTCTCACTAATCTACTGTTGCAATCTAATCACTTTCTCGTCTTTCCTTCTGACTGCAGGTTGCTTGGACTGCTGCATTAAATGTCTGGGTGGTGTGCCGTATGCCTCACTGGTGGCCACCATCCTGTGCTTCTCAGGCGTGGCTCTGTTCTGCGGCTGCGGGCATGTGGCACTGACGAGCACCATGACAATGCTGGAGAACCACTTCTCCCACATCACAGCCGACCATGCCACCCTCGGTGACGTGTGAGTGTGTATGTGGGTGGGGGGATAGGGATAAATGTGCATATAAATAGATGTATACATACATACCAGATGGTACCAAAAATGTGACAGAAAATGACAACTGTGCATCTGTTTACTGTTACGTTTACAATGTTTTACATTTCACATGTTATGAGCTGTGTGCATTTGGATTGGTGGTTCTGTGGCTTGCATAAATATGTATGGCAAACAAAGAAAGGGAGTAGGAGGGGAAAGGAGACACATGGAGACGAAGAGAGGCACAGGAAATAGGAATGTATTTTAGGTAACATTATGTATCACCGTCTGCTGCAGCCTTGTATATAGTGTCTGAATATGTGTGATCAAAATGCCTGTGAACATCACTGTATAACCACTAGATCTGTGCTAGTGCTGATTTTTCAAACTCCAGGCTAAAGACATAGGGTTCAGACTTCACTAGACTCCGAAAGTCTAAGTCCAAAGTACAAAGATTACTTTATCATTCATGACAAATAAAAAGATTGTTTTTATTATGGGGATACGTGAGGAATAACTCATGATGGGCCGTCACTCCTGGGCAAATCCTGGATGGGCAAATCCTAAATCCTAAAGTCCTAATCATGATTTTTTTGCGTGTGTGTCACAGTTATTGGCACCCCTGCATTTAATAGTTTGTGCAGCCTTCCTTTGCATAACCAACATAACAGCACTGAGTCGTTTATCATGCTTGATGAGATTGGAGAATACAGAACAATAAATCTGAGCTTACTCTCCAGTACAGAATCTTTCCAAATCCTGCAGGATAGATCCTACGTTGTCTCTTGTGGACTCACCTCTTCAGCTCACCCCACTAGTTTTCAGTGGGCTTTAGGTTTCTGACAGGGATGGCCATGTCAAAAGCTTGAATCTGTGATCACTGAACCATTTTTGTGTGTATTTCGATGTATGTTTTGGCTCATAGTCCAACCATGATCCAGTTGTTCTGTATTCTCGAATCTTCCCCATGTTGATAAATGACTAAGACCTCTGTGTCACCTCATATTTATACCACAGTGAAACAGGAAGTCATGGACGACGGCTTAAGAGTTCCTAAACACTCGGGGGGACTTTAAACATAAATAAATAAATCAGATAATTAAACTTTTTTTTTTTTATTTACCCATGTTTGCCAAGGGTACCAATAATTCTAGAGCTGACTGTATAACAGATTAATCAATTTACAGATTGTATGTTAAAACCAACTTTTGTACCTATTGTATTTTGTTGCTTTATATATATATATATATATATATACACATATATATGTATGTATGTATTGTCATATTGCCCATCCCTAAGTGACAGTAATACATAAAAGATAGCACTGTTTGAGTCAGTTGCAGTTACAAGCCATTAGGAGACAATAATTAACATACTAGGAGCACATTAGTGTTAATATTTGAATGAGTAATATAGCATCTCAATGGTTTAAAAAAATGAACAAATGGTGTGTGAATAGGATGTATTTTAATATCATATTGGGATTAACAGTATAGTACTACATAATAGTAATAGAATATAAAATTCAGGACAAATCAGTATTATTTCCGCATTACCAATAATGCAACTTTTTTTTTTTTTTAGGTAAAGACATATTTCTTTTTCTGTGTTTTCTATACAGTGTTCAGATTCTGCAGTACATCATCTATGGCATTGCCTCTTTCTTCTTCCTGTACGGCATAATCCTGCTGGCTGAGGGCTTTTACACCACCAGCGCGGTCAAAGAGATGCACAGCGAGTTCAAGACCACTGTGTGTGGCCGCTGCATCAGTGCCATGGTGAGAATCGGGCACACAAATGCTCATGCACACACACACACACACACACATACACACACAAACACATCCTGTGCACATGCAGGCCAGGGCCACCCCTGGAAGACTGATATATGGAGGACTATTTGTGCCATATAGTCTAATTCTCCTATAGTCTAATAGTTTAACATCGATATTTAAAGCCTTGCAGGTGTGTGTGTGTGTGTGTGTGTGTGTCTGTATGTCTGTATGTATGTGTCTTTGTGAGTTTGCATGTGCAGTAGCTCTAATCCCCATGGATAAGGCTTAACTAGGTCACCATATTACTGTGTGATTGAGCATTAACCCCTATGCTCTGGTTATGTCAGAGCATAATGACCTAGTTCATGTTTTAATAAAGGATTGCACTACGAAAAATTATTTTGAAGCTTGTATACTTGCCTCAGCTTCTCAACACCAGCAAACATCTGACAAATTATATGGGGGGATGTGTCTATTTCAATAACTATTGTTCATCATTCATATTTGAGGTTCATCACTAATATAAGAGATTATGTACTGGCAATTTAAAGATCACCTTTATAATTTCATTGCTATAAATGGAAATAGATGTGAACAGAACATGAGCGTTAAGACAGGAAGATAGGATGCTCAGTTAAGTAAGTTTGCATGTTCAAACATAGACAAAATATATTTTTTTTTACTCTTGTTTTCTGTAAAAAAAAAAAAAAAAAACCAAAAACAAACAAACAGAAAAACAGTGTTTGCTCCTGGTAATTTAACAAACTAGTTTAGAGATGCTTTATTGGTATGATCTAGGCATGTAGCAGAGCCGCCCATACACTGTATATCACATATGAATTTAATTCATTTAAAAAAGTATTAGCTTGTACATTCATTATGAAATTCTTTTGCTCTTCTTCACTGTTATTAAATGAAAATCATACAGATAGTGTCACTGTGTTACACACACAGTATGCTCGCACTAATATCTGGTTTTATTGTATATATTGGAATTACAAATGCACTGTTTTTCTCATTTACCCACAGTTTGTGTTCCTGACCTACATCTTGGGCTTGGCTTGGCTGGGCATCTTCGGTTTCTCTGCTGTGCCAGTCTTCCTCTTCTACAACATGTGGACCACATGTGCCGCCATGAAGTCTCCCATCGCCAACCTCACCTCTATTGACAACATCTGTGTGGACGTGAGGCAGTATGGTGAGTAATAAGGGAGTGAAACAGAATACAGCCTTAGTGCTTTGTACAATCTAATTTGCACTGATCAGCTATAAAGACCTTGGCTTGTTGCCTGTTAGTGAGAGAAAAAAACAGGTACAATGAGGGTTTATCTATGTTCCCTAAGGGACAGTTGGGCATAAATGTGCCCTCAGGAATTCAAAATGTGATGATAAATAGTATTGCGCATGTTTTAATGTAAAGTACCTACACTGAAAAAATGGAATACGTGGTCGGTCAGATTTAAGAAAAAATATTACGTATAGTTTACCTAGAAATATTAAGTTTCTCACTGAAAACATGATTTAAACAGGTTTCTAAGTAGTAGATTGAATTATGTAGAGTGAGACTGATCAGTTCACGTAGTATTAACGTAAACCAATTACATTATGAAATCATGCAGGGATGTTGCACTGACGGGAATAAATGACTATAGTATTAATTACAGCAAGTAATGCATGTGTGGTAGAATAGTGTAGTGGTAATGTTGCTGTTGCAGAATATGAGTGACCTGGGTTTGATTCTCAGTTTGGGTGAGCATGTAGAGTTTTATTTTCTTCAGGGTTTTTAAAATACATAATCAAATCATGCTGGATGTACGAAAACAAACTGTGTTAACGTAACTCAATTCAATCACGTGGAACCGATGTACGCATTTCAGTTAATTAAATTCAGTGAGCTTTTAGTCAGTGTATGCCTGAAGATACAAGATTTGTAGCTGTACCAGTGTACTAACCAGTGACCAGCATTAAATCTTTAAATGTACAATTTGCATATTTTTCTGACTAAAGCTTGGCTTGAGATCTCTTTTCTCAAATTTGTATTTCTCCAAATAGAGGATGACATTTATCTTTTGCAAAATTACTTTCCCCTGATACAATCTCTCAAATCCAATATATCTCAAACCAATTTGGAAATGTTAAGCCCTTTTCACTCCTACTTGATACTTCCACATGTAATCTGTGTTGTGGAGTTGCACAATTTTATTCATAAATGATTCAGCTTCTTAAAGGTTTAGATTTAAAATTCAATTTATAACTATTATCTTAAATGCTTTGGTACTAGTCATATGCAGATAATCTGTTAGACAATATGTTTGTGATAATGACCACACATTCAGTTATTATCATATACACTTCAGATTATTGTTGTTGCTCTTCTGTTTATCTGTAAATCTTGATTATATGATGATCCAAATGCAATGCTGAAGTATATTTTCCAACAAGACAGGGTTGGAAGTTGCATTTCATCTAACCTAACGTGTTGTTCTGTTGTATCGCCAGGAGTCATTCCCTGGAACGCAGATCCTGGGAAAGCATGTGGGCAAACCTTGGCTGACATTTGCAACACCAGCGAGGTAAAGTTCAACCCATTATTCCAAATGTTCATGTGAGAAGCACCTATTTTAATCTATTGAAAGTGGAACAATAGATTTACATTTATAGCATTATCTAAAGTGACTTGCAGAATTGCATTATACCAAAAATAACCTTAATGTGTATGGCTTATATTCTCTAATGACCATGTTTATATTGCAGAAATAACAGTATGTTAAGATCTTGACATTATTAAGGGAAAGTAAAAGTGTTTAGCTTGTTATACATAAGTGAGAAGAGAGAGACATGAGGGGAATAATGGATATAAAATTTAAATATTTTTAGTAACATATCAGAAGAGATGCCAGTGGTCAATGGGACTTCCATTACTAAGTAATTAAAAGAAATTCTGTGTTAAAAGTGTTGTTTTACAATTTTGCTGCTGAAAAATGTCATATCTAAAGCATTAATCAAAATAAGTTGAACAAATGTTTTAAACATAATTATTCTTCTGTGAACAAACAAATTCTGTGAGTGAATTGTTCAGAGTAATATGGCTCTGACATGTCTTTCCTTTCCTTCTGTTATAGTTCTATTTGTCCTACCATCTCTACATTGTTGCATGTGCCGGAGCTGGAGCCACTGTGATTGCACTGGTAAGATTAAAAAAAAAAAATCATTTTAAATCATATTATTTTTCCGCATGTTCAACAAACAACATGCATTTACATCTTACCATAACATTACTGTGCCTTCATGAACTTGGGCCTTCAGAGAAATAAGTTAAGACTGTTGTCATGGTGATTCATGATTTTGTTCATTGTATCTATGGATATCTAAACCCTCATGTTTTGTTTGCCACTTACCCATGGAGACTAGAAATATCTTTAGAGCTTTACCATTTAAAATGACAGGATTTGTGAAAGCCCTCATGCAGAGATGTGTGTGCTCTCCTACTCCCACAGATACTCCGACCATTCCCACGCACTCCCACAGATACTCCGACCACTCCCACCCACTACTACAAAGCTCTGGCCATTCACACCCACTCCCACAGATACTCCCACCCACTCCTACAAATATTCTGACCGTTCTCACCCACTCCCACAGATATTCCCACCACTCCCACCCATCCTACAGATACTCTGACCCCTCCCACGCACTTCTACAGATACTCCGACCACTCCCACCCACTCCACTCCTACATATACTCCGACCACTCCCGTCCTCTTCTACAGATACTCCGACCACTCCCATCCACACATGAGGGTTAATGATGTAATGCAAAAGGTTCATTGTCTAATGCTCAGTGTGCTTGTGCAAATGTGACTCCCATTTATACAGGATTGAGGTCCACATCACCCACTTGCTCTGTTCTCCTCTGCTCTCTTCCTCCTAGCTCATCTACATGATGGCCACCACGTATAACTATGCCGTGCTGAAGTTTAAGAGCCACGACCACAGCCACACCACTAAGTTCTAAAACTTGCGCTTTTGACAGGGCAAGCACAAAGTGTAGACAATGTTTTGCAAAAAGAAGAGGTAGAAGTGGGTTGAGGGATGTAGAAAGGGAGATAGAACAAAGAAAGTGTACTACTGACACCATGGACCATGCTGTAGCTTACTGAGGATTGTATTGATCATCACAACATGTAGTGCGGTAAATTGTGTCTTGTTGTAATCAAAAGATTTGGTTTGGTTTTTAGAGAATGTTCACTGAATTCATCCAGGTCAGTGACAAGTTGGTCTTAAAACCAGTGACGGCCATAAGACCTGTCATATTAACGTTAACCCATGTCCACTAGAAACATCTCCAATACGTTTTTGTGCTATAGAATCTAATGAGTAAGTAATCTCAGGCCCAGGATCAGTATTAAGGGACTTGTTCTGTCCATTACTTTGTACCGTAAATGCCCTGAGGCACCATCAGTCAAAGCCAAGCTAGTTCAAGTACTACAGCCTGAGGGAGTTTATTTAGTGGATTAGTGCAGTGAATGAAAGGTCAATAGAAACATTTGGTGCAGTGTTTGGTCCCAATTCAACTTTGACATTCACGTCTCATCAATTGTACCTGTGAAGGGCATGAATTGTACTTTTACAGATCCTGAGAGTTTTAGGCTTTGCGCTATGTAATGCTTCTTGTGGATTTTACTGACTTGTTTGGACTTTTTATTCACTGTCAAGTTCAGATATAGAATTGCTTCAAAACCAGTAGAGGCTCTTTTCTAAGTCTTAATTGGAAATAAACATTTAATATGCAGAACAAGAATTCTCTGTCTTTTTATTTAGTGAAACAGCTTAAGGTGTAGGTGACTGCTGCTAGCTAACAGAGAACGTTATTACAAAGTTCAGTAAGTATTCGCAGGTTAGAGTGTAATATTCCAGAAATAACAATCTTGCAATGTTCTAAAAACATCTGCTGTAATACTAGTTTGCTTCACATTGTTATTAGAATATTGCTCACCCAATGTTTCTAGTTAGACAAAAAACTAACATTACTGATGTGTCAGTGTTAATATCTGTTACAAGAAAAAATGTTGCAAACATTACAAACTTTATATAAAAATGTTCTCTGCAGATTGCTTTTTGAACCAAAAGTTCTTGGAACAGTTCAGAAAGTGTTCTGCTAACCTAAAATTGTTAGCTGCTTTATCTCTAAGCAGCATCATAGCTTAGCTTGACCTGTTCACTAACATACATCTTATCCTAAATTAACGTCATAGCCATGCTTCATGTTACTGCACACTTACATCGACTAAAACGTTGTATACATTTTATAACGTTTTTTTTTTGTGTCATTAAAATTGTCCTATAGACGCTAACCGAATTGTAGCCTAACTCTTATAGCTGGCTTTAACTGACTAACCCACTCACTGCTAATACCCCACTCCCCCTTCCCTTTCTCTTCCTCCCTTTTTCTTCCTCCCTTTCTTCCTCGTCCTCGTTCCTCTTTTTTTGCAGGTGCACTACCTGATGATCTTGTCAGCAAACTGGGCGTATCTGAAGGGCGCGTGCCAGCAGACTCATGCCTACCAAGACATCAAGACCAAGGACGATGGCGAGCTGCAGGACGTGCAGTCACGCTCCAAGGAGGGCCTCAACTCATACTCGTAAACGAGGCAGACATCAACTTAATTCCGCAACTAAACACACACACACACACACACACTCAACACAGAGCTAACTAACTTGGCCTAGTAGTGTGCTACAGCAACAGTGTGTTATAGAACAGTTACACCATGATATGGCATCAGTTATCGGTTTTACATGACAGTCATAAGACGTGTTTTACACCATGTTGGTAAGATGGTATGGAAATGCATGCATGATATTCAGAATTGTAATTATTTCTGTGCTTTTTGTTAATGACCAATGGCTAAAACTGAAAGTGAAAATTCCAGGTAACGACTGTTGACACTGTTGACGTAACACACCACCTCACAGCACTTACTGTCTGCACTAACATGCTACAGACATTTTGCAGGAACTTGAGTGAACGTGTATGAATGTTGTTGTTTTTTTAATACTTAATAACGTATGCCTGGTTTAATATGAAACTTGTCTGATCTCTTTCTCTCTCGCTCTTGGTTAATGGTTTCCTAAACAGCTTTTTTTTACTACTAACATTTTTTTTGTTCTTTTTCTTTTTTATACTGGTACTTGATACCATGGATATGAAAACGGTAGATGCCGCATTAGCCATTGCTGCTAGACATAGAGGAAAGATTGTTGAAAGGTTGTTGTAGGTTGGACAGAAGTACAGAAGTTATCAAACAAAAATAATCCCTGCTTTTCTTGAGCGAATATTTTAATAGATCACCACAATTGATTTATTGTGAATTAAAATGGACAGTAATAATGACTTAATAATAATTATAAATCAAGATTTCAAGTAATTTATTAGTTAACTGATGACAGAAATAGCCATGATAAGATATTTTAAATTAAAGTAAATTAGAAATACAATAAAACATATTTCATGTACAATAATGAAAATAAAACACCTACAACAATATGATATTCTTCATAAATATCAGTTTTCATTTTTCAGTTTTTAAATCAGACATATTTCAACCTTAATCTGGCCTCTAAATATATGTCTTTTTTGGTCCACATCAACGCTGATGTATTGTATATGATAGAAAAAGTTGCATTTTCTTAGATATAGTAAGAGTAGGGAAACTAATTACTGGTGCAAATGACAACAGTGTCTTTTATTTTATTTTTTAATTTCCACAAAACACAAAACCACTGTTTTACACAGCCTCCTTCTCTGAATTGTACAACATATCAACATTTTCCAAAAAAAAAAAAAAAAATCATGTGATGCCCAAAACTCAAGTCAAATCAATGAACTATACCTGAAAAGATTGAAAATAGCACTGCTTTTATGTCTAGCTCAGCGTTTAGCATGAAGCATTTAGCGTTTTTATATCTATGCTTGATATGTTGCACTATTCTGAAATAAAATACTCATATATGTATTCACTCTTTAAGAATTTCTCTCCTTCAAGGGAAAAGTGTGATTCCTGGAAAAATGAAATCATTATTAATTGTAACCTTAGTCTCAGTTTTCAGTAACAAACAAAAGCAGCAACAGTGATGCTGAAAATAACAGACAGACAATTGGGCTTAAATACTGGAATCATAATGAATTATGAATATTAAATTTAACCTAAGATTAACAATGAGGGAAATGTATGAATCGAAATATGAATATTAAAAAAATTAGATAAGAAATCAAGAAGGAAAATATTCTTATTTAAATAAATAAATAAATAAATAAATAAGATCAACAGCAGAATGAAAAATACTAACATAATCAAAGCGATTAGATAACTCACTGCATGTGAAAATAAAAAAGAACTCCAGGTGGTTGCTTTTTCCTCACATTCTCCTCAACTGTAAATGTTCATCCAGGAGTGAAGCTCACATTCCCCTGCAACGACCAGCACAGAAATGATTAAATATTTAAATTATGTGACATCATGTGACATTTCTGGTAGAGAGTGAGACCAACATGTGTAAAATGTCTCATAGTGATAGTGAAAAAAACAAAAACAAAAAGAAATTCACTTGCTGGACCTCCCGCCGTTTCCCATGAGAATATTTCACTTTTATAAATATGCTTTTGGTGGTTTTTTGCTCTCTTCTTGTGGAAATTTTCATGGCTTGATATTTACCAGGTTTTGTGATTCGATCAGTGATTCCTTTTATTATGTGCATATAAACACCATCCCAAAAACTGCCATGTACAAGTACAGAATTTTCCATGATTTTATGGTATTTTATAATTAAGCCTTGCTTTCACAGCGTATATATATATATATATATATATAGTAGTGTAAATCTTTTTATCGCTGGTTTCAATTTTCTCTCTTACAACACGACTCTTCTTTCAGACATCTTTTTTGAAAGCATGTTAGTGTTGTCCACTCATACAGTGCTGAATATTAAAGTTTCTTGCTCTATGTTCTGTTCTGTTTAAAGGGGACGTGACTGCAGGGATGTGCCCACGAGTACTTTTTTTTTTTGTATAAAAAGATGTGTGCCTGGATGTTTTATCGTTCCCTCGTTATTGCATGACGAAAAGATGATAGTCCTCTTTTTTGCTTTCACTCTGTAGGTGATGTGTAGTCCACTGTTCTGATGAATTATGATAGGCGGTGTTTTCCCCCTTCTCCCGTCGTCCCCTAAAAATAATTAGCCATTGTACGTTGATGGGATTGTAGTCCTAGATGTTTCATAGTCCATTTGATTTGAAAAGTTTTATGAATCCTGTAAAGTGATTTTTGTAACCTTCTCTAGTAAAAAAAAAAAAAAATGATATTTTCTATGATCAACACGTGCTGCCTTTTGTCTTTATTCAGCAAACCCACTTTGGAAATGGTGTATAATCGTTTCTTCATAAGGCACAAACTGCATTAATTACATTATACTTTGAGAGCTTTTAGCTCCTTAGACCTCATTTCACGCTTATTGATGATCAGGATCATCTCCAGATATGAGCTGTGAGGGAGAGTCAAATGAAAACCTTTTTTTTTCTGTCGTTGTTGTTTTGTTGTTGTTTTTTTTTTTTTTGCATTGCACTGCATCTTATCAAGTGAAAATATCTTTTACACAATCATTTTTTTTAATTATATGAAATAAACCAACAAACAATAAACCAAATATATAAGACTAAAATATATATTTCTTACATATTTTAGTTCATTTCAAGCTTGAAATGTTCTATTGTCAGATAATTTTGCCCATTTTAAGCATTTATTTCTAGAAAATAGCAAAATTATTCCCATAGAATAAGAAAATCTAAAGCTTACAATTAGTACAAATGTCTAGAAACAGGTTTAATAATCTTATATTTGGTTTATTGTCATCATATAATAGGAAATGTTAGATAAATTTAATTATAATTAAGATATTTTCGCTTGTGAAGATGTCATTAATTGCAATGTGTTTTTTGCTAATAGGTGTCACTAAATCTCCATTTTGTCCAATGCAAGTGTTCCAGTGCGTAACAAGTGTCCAGATTACTCGAGAAAAAAACTTGATTCAATTCTTATGTTGTATTTTTAAAAGTTTTTATTTGACTCGCCCTAACATTTGAAGCAGATTGAATGATGAACCATTTTAGCTACATGTTATGTGTAAATGCGTCCATCTCTCCAATCCTTCTGACAACTAGTGGTGTAAACGTCAGGCTTCCACACAATACAATATTTAGATTTAGAGTTAGATTCCTAAAGCAGCAATCTGATATTTGGCAATACCACTGAGTCTGCTAGGACTTGATACGATTCAATTTAGTAGCCTCCAATCGATATGTGACCAACTTTGTTCAAAATCTATAGAGGAGAATTATTTTAATTATTATTTAATTATTATTTCAGAGTTCTGGGCAAATCACCTTGCTAGCTTATTTACACAGCAGGTTAAACACATGAATTCTTTTTTACATACCAGCTGTCTGTCCGTTTTCAGTAATAATCAGATTGTAATTGGTTATAATAACTTATTTGTGATCGCTGCCTTTTAAATCGACGCATCAATCTAAATCATTCAAACTTTACACCCCTACTGACAATACAAACTTCATGGTCCATGATTTTGAACAATGACATAATAACGCCACACAAAACTGAATTCTTTTGCATTTAAAACAACTAAAAACAGAACATTTCAAGTTGGTGGCCAAATGTTATGCACTGATTTGCATATTCTAGACATTACAGCAGTCAAATTTCAACTGCGGTTAAGACCAGTGCTGATGCAATTCGGGTGCAAGTGAACACGTAAGGGCCCCAACCCTCCCAAATACCACCACCAGTGCACATACATAAACTAATAGCAAAATCAAACTCTAACATATTACTATCTTCTTCAGTAGAGAAAATCCATTCTTTAAGGACAGAAAACATGGGTCTACCATAAAGCTGAACTTGTTTTTTCTCATGCAAATCCTGTGATTATATATAATCGAAGTCCACCTGTAGTGGGTCATTATTATTCCTTGAAGCACATCAGCAGATGTCCTGGTGTGCTGGTCAGCGTTGTAGTCAGTATGGGCAGGATCCGTAGAGCTGCACGGGTCAGCGCTGTCACCATGAAGAGACTCACTGGTGGATGTAACATGTAACAAGGTTTTTCAAAATTATTATTATTTTCTACTATTCTGTTTCTGTTTTTTTTTTCTTTCATTTTTCCTGTTACAATTTATATTTGTGTATCATTTTTGCATACCTTGCTGAACTAATCGGTTTAGGTCTACAGGGTGGCACATGATATTTTGTTACACAGTAGCAGCTAAACCAAGGGCACTATTAGAAAATTACAATGGTCAGATCATTTTTAAAGAAAACATTATTGCTCCTGGAAGATACAGGGCAAGCCCCTCCCCTGACATTCATATTTGCATTACTTTTTTTTTTTTAATTATTATTATTTAAATCACATAAGCTTTCACATGTATTTCAAAAAATTGCCTACATAAAAATATTATTTTAATCCTGTCAGCAATGGGCCCCTTTATGGCCCCAGCACCAAGCTTGAAATCTTGTCAGGACTCAGTCTAGACACAAGAGGTGTAAAACAATCATGTGTAAATAGAGTCTTAGATTTATTCTTTTCTCTGACACTTTCATCCAAAATGGCTTCCAGATTTGGAAGAATCCAATCCAAGTACAAATTGAGTAGCTGAAGTCAGATCTTAAGGAAGACAAACGTGTCTTAGCTCATCGGTTGAGCTTGGAGTACAGGGACAATTGGATGAATTTTGGTTTCGGCCAAACTATTCCTTCAACTCTTAAGCTCCCACAATATAAGCATTTATGCCATAGCACTGTTGATTTCTCAAATGGTCAAAAGGTGTTGGTTAGTTTTCTATAACAGCAGCTCTGTCAATAGTGCTAGCTTCAGGGCAAATCACATTGTCCCTGTATTAATGTGTTTAAATATGTTACCGTTTATATAGTAACAGTAAGTTCTTATTTAACAAAGAAAAACATCTAATTGTTGATACCTGTTGCTGTTCCTTTAAGTTTTCCACCATGGGAAAGGCAGACATTGATTTTATGGTTTCTTGGTAAGTAAGAATAGTGGTTTTTGTTTGTTTGTTTGTTTGTTTGTTTGTTTATGAACATCAACACAAATTGAGTGAACAACTGTTTATAGTTGCTATAATTTAAGTGATAACAGGAACTAACTTGTTCCACATGTTCCACGATATTAAATGTAACTATAAACAGATGAAAAGTATGATGTGTAGTTCTTTAATAAATGAAAAAAATTGTAATCATTGGCAAATTGCTGTGGTATAAGAGGAATAAAACCTTTAGGCATGCGGTATGGGCACGTCCTGAAGTGTTTTATCCTCTACAAACTACATGTTTAACAATGAAGAAAGTTCAGTATGATGATGCCTTACCAAATCAGCTTTCATAACCATATTTCTATAAATTTAAAATATATACACCTAATAGGGATGAATCAGTAATAAATGGCTGGATATATATTAACAATAAGACAAAAAAATGTTCCACGAAACTGAAAAACACTACAAAAGAGATCATTTAAATACTATAATCTGCTTCGTCTAGTCTGCACACACACCGCTGACTGATGATGTTAAGCATGTGGACTTTTGATGCCATCTTGTGGGGAAATTATAAATATATGACACCATTTTGGAAATGTCATTTGTTCTGACTAACCCAGAAAAAATAGATTATAAATAAAGGTCATTTAGCATGTCAGGCTTCACAGATGTTTATAATGACAAGTTTCAAAAATGGATAAATATGGATAATGGTTCAAAGTGGGGTCTGGGGAGCCCCTGTGGCCTATGACCTACCCACACACTCTTTCTGCCATTTCAGCTCTGATTTCTGCCAGATCGCTTGGTCAGTCTTTGCTCATTGTAATTGATGCCCTGTTATAATTCTGCCAGATTTCATACATTGCCATTATTTAAGGTCTATAGATTGAGGACACCATGGCAAATCTTGCTTTTGGTTCTTTTGAAACTATTTTTTTATTGCCTTAAAGTTTCCATTGTTATCTTCATGCATTTTAAATTCTGTTGAAATACTAGTGACCTCTTCTGAGTGACCAAAGTTTTTAAAAACGGTGCTATTCGACAGATGTAAGCCGATTTTCCATTGAACCGCTCTCCTTTCTAGTTGTTGCACAATCGAGGGGCAGCATGCTCACAGCCCCATTAAACTCCAGAGAGTTATTATTTCACCTCAAAAATGGGCATTGCAACAAGCACTAATGGATCCATAAGGACACAAATCACGCTGCCCCCATGCTCAGGGGGAAGAGCTACAAACTGAACGGATAATGGGATTGCCAAACTGGGCTAAGTTTAAAAATTCTACGAAGCCACTAATATCCTTTTTTATAGCAAATAATTAGAATTAAATCTAATAAAGTGCAGGCAGTGTGTCTATTATGTACAGAACCATTTTGATAGTAAGATATACAAAACTGAAAAATACTACAAAATTGATTGGGAGAGGAAAAGGAGGAGTATGGAGTGGATAATGCCCGTTCATCAGAAATGTGTACACCACAGTTTCCTTGTTTTCCATGAAAAGATTTGGGGAAAAAAGAAGAAAAAGGTGTGTCCTTTTTCCATTACCATTGATTTCATTGTGGACTAGTTTAAAAAAAAAAAAAAAAAAAAAAGAAAAGGTTAAAAATCATATTCTTTAACAAAGAAAACATCTAATTATCGATACGAAGCTTTCTGTAAGGAGATGATTATTTAACATTTTTGGAAGGAGTCTCCAGTGTCAGTGCTTTGTAACAGCTGTACCTTTAGCTATTGGGCCTAAGGAAAGCCTTCAGGATGGAAGACGTTGTGCCTTAGGCTTTCTTTTTATCAAGCTGCATTTTTTCTTATTTACTTCAAATGAAAATTAAGGAATTGGCTAATTGTAGCTGCTGTAACATAAGCAATAACAGGAGCCAACTTGTTTCATTGACGTTCCATAACTTGAATGTAACTACAAACTGATTAAAAAAAAAAAAAAAGTCACTTACTGTATATACATTTTTCACATATTAGTAATAGAGAGTGAGGAATTTATATGTAATCATCCAGATGGTGAAAGCAAAAATAAAGTGGCATCACAAATTCACAGCAAACTTATATTTATACTTCTATTTTAATTAGATTTGCACAACAATTAAAGGTTCACCACTCATTAGGGTTCAAATTTGGGCTTCAATACTTGGAAGGAGCTTTTGCAGTGGGCATTTATGAATAGCTTGTTTGTGGAAGCACACATTTTCCAGCCCCTTATTTATTAGCAACAAACTGACAAAGACCGGAAATTACAGATTACAGAGAAAACACATCAGATATTAATTCAGAAAAATGTACAAAATGTCTTAGTTGTGCAGCTTAGTTGTGAAAAACAAAATCACACCAAATTTGTAATAAATCATCTCTAAAATGGCAACATCTACCTGTTAAATTAAAATTGATTACTGTTTCATTAGGACCAACATACTTACTTAGTAAGATCGTAATGCTAAAAACAGTGTAACATTCTAGATGTAAATAGGTAAGGCCTTCCTAATGTGTAGTTAAAATGAAACTGTTGCCCTTTTATTAGAAAACAGCACAGATATATGCATAAAGGACTGAGTTTGGGGGGAAAAAACCTAGAAAAGGTGCTAAATCAGGGTTTTTTCATGTTCTTCAAAATGCTTCTCGTGGGTTTACGTGATACAATGTTAGAGCTACATCCTGATCCTACCGAGTGGAAGAAAAGTCCTGCACACACACATTACAAGTTCTTAAGTGTAGGTCTCACACTTCACTGTGGTTGGGCAGTTATTATTATTGTGTTGTCATGTGTTAGAGTTGTCAGAGTGTTTATTTGGGTAACGTAGCCACACAAGGTGGATAATGCTAAAATCGGCACACAGGAGTGTTTCGTTTTCCACTAGTGTTCTTTCAAGTGTCTCTTAAAGCTGCCCACCTGAATATTTGCCCATCAGAAGAGAAAAGGCACTGTGGAGAAAAATGTGGCGCTCAGATTATATGTTCAGTCAAAATGTTTTTAGTACACTTCCTGGAAACCTTTCCCCCATGATCATGTCTAGATCATATTTCTCAAACCTGAAAACATCCTCAAATTCATGGATCATTCTAAAATTGGCTATCCACTTGGCCAGTGTGTTTTCCCAAGACTATTAATCAACATGTATTTAAACATAAACAGCCATCTCAACGCATGTACTTATGACATTTGCAATGTCATTTAAATTTTTCAAACGCAATTCATATATAAGTAACCGATTAAATAAAAAACACATCACATAATGAGACATAGTAAGTGGTTATGGACACATTTAATAGTTTCAAAACTTAGTTTCAATTCAGTGTACTCAAAACTTTGACTGGTACGGTGTACATTAAACTCTATTCCCCGTGAGTGCTCGACTTTTCACTGGCCTGAAAAAGCCTCTAATGCAAAAACTGCAGGACTTAATGGTTTGGAGCTATAGACTCTTGCGCACTAGCGCCACCTGCTACGCCAAAGCTTCAATAGTCTGTGGAGGCTTTTGCCAATCTGGGTCATTCTGAATGTGTAATAGCAGTGAGTCAAAGCCATTTGTTTAAAAATGTTGAACATGTTTCGACGCTCATGCAAGAGCCTTCAACAGAATTTAACTCAATGATTCACGTTTCACAGACCAGAACCAACATATTTTTAATGATTATAACTAAAGTCCAGTTGCTTTGACTTATGACTACTAGACACTCAATATGTCCTGGATGACTAAAAACCTTGATAGACTAATAGAGCTTTTGCACAGCTCCAGTAAGTCCATAAAAAGTCCATTAGGCAGCTTTAAATAGTCCGTGGACTGTTATAACATCCAGCTGTTACAAACAACAGCGACTGCCAGAGCGTGGTTTCCTGCGCAAATCCACAACGTCCGAGGGCATGACGTGTGCTTGACGATCCTCCAGTGCCAACACACGTCTTGCAGCCTCTTCAAAAGCCTCAGCGACGTTTGTTGCGTCCTTGGCACTAGTTTCGAAATACGGGTGGCCGCCGTTCTCATAACACCACCTTTGCGCCTCTTCGGTGGTAACCTGCCGTTCCACCACATCGATTTTATTGCCAAGAATGATGAAAGGGAAGCTGTCGGGCTCTTTCACATCGGCGTAGTAGGCAAACTCCTTCCTCCAGTGGCTGAGGTTGAGGAAGCTTTGTGCGTCGTCCACGCCGAACGTGAGAAGGCAGCAGTCGGAGCCGCGGTAGAATGGCGTGCGCAGGCTGCGGAAGCGCTCCTGACCGGCAGTGTCCCAAATCTGCAGGGTCACCCGCCGCCCGTCCACCTCCAGCTCTTTGTTGAGGAATTCGACGCCGATGGTGTGGAAGAGGTGCGCGTCAAACTTGTCCGACACGTAGCGGTTCATGAGGGATGACTTGCCCACACCACCATCCCCAAGCAGGATCACCTTTAGTAGAGATGACTTGACTGCCATGGTGAGGAGATAAATGTGAAACCTAAGACAAGGAAAGACATTTAGGGAACCAACTGTTAGCAAGAAGTTACCTGCTTTAAAATTGGGAATGCTTCTGCTGATCTAGTGATACAACACAGCAGCCTGGGAACAATTCTTTTTTTTTTTTTTTTCCCCTCTCCCCTCCATTTTGGTCACCTGCCAATTCCCACCCACTTGCCAGCTCTCTCCAATCATACAACAGCTACCAACCGGGAATGGTGAAGGCTACCACATTTTTTGTTCTGAGACATGTGAAGCCTGCCAAGCCAATGAATTGCATCTTTTCAAACTGCTGCTCATGCCATGTCACAGGGCAGTGTAACAGAGGAAAGCGCTATCTGCCCTCTTCTGCATACATGAGCTCACAGGCACCTGTGATTGGCTAGTGTCGGTGTGATTGACAGGGAAGAGAGAATATGCCATCCCTCCCACCCAGAGAGCACGGCTAAATTTGCTCTCCTGGCTCCTGGCCACGGATAGCTGAAGCATCGTCAAGATTGAACCGTGCATCTCCTTATGACAGGGCGAACGCTTCAACCTGTGAACAATTCTGTTACCAGTTTTGATCAGGTAAACTGATCATATAGGTCACATTGAAGGTGCAAAATTACTGACTGATGCCCCCTTCTATCCTGTTCATCAGACCAGGGGCCATGAATAACAAGTCATTATTTACATGGATCATTCTTAGCACAGCACTGACACTGACATAGTAGTGTGTGTGCTGTTGGTACGAGTGTATGAAGCACTGCAGAAATTTTAAATAACTTAGTATCTCTTCTGGATTGAGTAACTGTCCACCATCAATAAATATCCAGCTAACAGTGGCCCAGTGGTCAGAAACTGACACTGAAGAAGTGTACCAAGATGTTTTCTCCTGTTCTTATGGAATCTTTAAGAACCTTTTGTAGACAACCTTATAGGGAACTCTATTTTTGAAGCATCTTGCCCATTTGATTTAAAATGTAACATGAGCATATAAGTTGGCTCACTCATTCCAGTTCAAGAATAGCCCATAATTTCCTATTAGACTCTGCATATTCTACATGGTGTCCCAAAAGTCTCATACCTAGGGGAAATTACACTTTTTAGCAGAATTTCTTCAAAAATATTTCATACTTACTTTATATTGTATTTTTTTTTTCCAGACAGCCTTTAAGAATGCCTTTGACAAAAGAAGAACGTATTGAAATCATTCTCATGGCTGGATCTCATGGAAAGCTGCCACAAGGTTGCAATGGACTTTAACAAAAAACATGGCAAGCACATCACTCAGGACACTGTTGCCAAACTGGGAGCCAAAGTTGCGAGACACAACTCCGTGTGCGATTACAAAGAAACAGCAATCATGTAGAGGATGTTCTGCAAATAAAGTTACATTCTGCTTAAAAAGTGTTAATTTCCCATTATGCATGGAGACCTTTGGGACACTCTGTATATTCTTTTCCTCACATGAGGCCAAAGTGAAAACCGAAACGTTCTTATCAGTCGGCGCTCCACCCGTTTACTTGAACAAACAGCAGAATGGTATCTAAGGTTTGCTCTGGAGGAAAGCTCTTAAAGCAATGCTGATGAAGCTTAAAATCACGCATAAGTGTACGGAGTGCTTAAAAATCTGACAACTCCGCTGTACTTGATACACTCGTACCAGTGCCACATACACTACCATGTGGGTCTCATTGTGCTCAGAATCGCCGTCCACCACTCAAACAATAGCCGGTCAGTGACTGGCCCACTGCACTGATGGATGGAGCAGAGGAGGGCTGAAAAACTGTGCATAGAGACACATGAACCACAGTCAGTACTTGTGCACCTACAAACTGACCTATACAATAGGTGCAGGTGCACATTATAAGGGGATCACTGAATATATAAACCAATGCAAGTCATATTATATTATTATTATGGAGACAAAATACACAGAGACAAATGATATAATCGACTGACGGACTTGAATGAGACAATGTGTGAGATTTCAGCTGCTGAATGAAATTTGTAGACATGAACAGAGGTTCATTCAGCTAGAAAGTTAGCCTGGGATCATGTGAGGGGAAAACCTCAGCAATAATTACTCTCTCTCTCTTAAAATAAATGAGAAAGCATTTATTTTAAAATGGTCATATCAGAGACAGATTTCAGTCATCTTAAAGATTTACCATTGCAGGAAGGAGTAAAAGTCATAACTGATAACACAAGGAGGAAGAAACAAACACCATATTGAAAAATGGTTTCTTTCTCGAAGATATCTGTGTTTACCGAAAACAAACTGGACAAACAAACAAAAAGGTTTGTTTTATTCACTTTCATGACAGACAACACTGAAGAGACGTTATCTAGGAAAGCTAGTATAGCTAACTATATGGTTACTGACTAGCTACTAAAATTCACGCTAAGCTAAAGCAAAATAGCGATATGACACCATTATCCTAATGTTTACGGAGTAAACAAGGAATATAAATTATATATAAATTAACAGCTGACTAGAAGTTAGCTCAGAAGCCGAATATGCTTTGACCAAGCTTCCTGGATTGGTTAGCATCCATGCTAGCTATAAAGCAAACTGTCTGAACAACTTTTATACAACTTGTCATGCTTTCGAAACTGCACAGCGGACACATATTCACAATAATACAAAAAAATTAGACAGCTATTTCTCAAGAAAGGATTTCGTTACCTTTATAGTTTAGCGACGTTTATCGAAGAGCTGTGTATGCGGCGCCATTCCTCCGGTCTTGTAGGGATTTTTGCGCGTCATGGCGCCCCGGGCTTCTTCCCTCATGTTCATATGACCAGACAGATACTCAGACCAGGGCGCCTCTGAAGGCACACTTCTTCTTTACTGGGGGACTTCTAACCTACTTAATCTGTTAAAATACTGTAAAAATCGGTTACACAGCTTAAAACAGCCAGTCAGGTGCCGAGTGTGTGAGGCAACAAGTCTTTATCAGTTTTTCTTTTTTTTTCAAATGGTCAGCAAACATACAGCGCCTTATCATTAATCAACTGCTAACGCAAAGAAAAAGCCTTGCCTCATCATTCCCACACTGTTTCACTTACTGGCGAGGTGAATATCAACTGTAAGATGAAATGTTAACCTCGCATTGTAAATACAAGTAATCACATTTAGGGGAGCAAAGTAACTTTAGTTAGAGCTGAGAGTCGATTCCAAAGAGTCGATTCTCCAAACTGTGGCATTGGGAATTATGAGTCGACTCCAAAGAGTCGTTTCTCTAAACTTTGGAAAACAAAATGCAAAATGTTACTTACTTTGGAAAACAAAATGCAAAATGTTAAATCAACAACAAAAGTCCTATAATAAAACAATGTCACTAAACATAAAGCATCTTAACTTGAGGCCAAGATAATTTATCTAGCTTTAACTGTCCAAGTTACCTGACCTAAAATGGCATCATGAATGTGTAATAGTGTCCAAATCCCTATTCAGGCATACTGCTAGTCATAAGACTGTGTTTCGACCTTATTTAGTACATTTCCTGTCATCTATTTTAATTTTTTGGTCTCAAGAAATTTGTAAAGAATCGACTCAGAATTAGAATCCGAATCGACTCAGCGTCATTGAACACCATGAAAACACCATGAAAAAAAAAAATCTTCCCCCTCAAAATTAGAGGTTACAGTTTTCCATCAGTCTATTCCACACTATTTAGCATATTTTCATCCCACCCAAACTGTAGGACAAAATGTTAAAGCTTGGCACAGGCCTAAATAAAGTGCAAATAGTGCCACTCTATTACTATAAGTATATCATAATTTTATATTCACTACAATCACAAGTTTCACCCTCATAAATAACATGCTTTATCTCTCCACAATCAGTACAACAAATAATTTGGGTCACAGTGCTCGCAAACGACACTCATCATTTCAGATAAATGGAAAGCTACAAGCCTGCAGTGTACAATGGCTGTGCATTGATGCATGAAGCTCTCTGCAGCAACGTATCATGGGAAAACTGCCCCCAGACTGCAGATTACTGAGTCACATGCTCGCTGTACATGTGGCACACTTCGCGTCACATGTCTGCAGGAAGGCGATGGAGTTTAGGCCTGATCATTCCTCTATGAGCCCTGGTCCACTCTTGTGCTGATCTGAGTGTCTCCTATTAAATGAGAAAGATTTGTAGCAGAATACAGCACTACATTACACAGGCATAGAATCTATTAATATTCACATCACATGGAATTACTTTCAGATAGTAAATGTCTCTGTTTTTGTGAAATATGCACACATTTCAATAATGTTGAACCTGTGCATATTGAACTTTGTTGAACATACTGTCAAACCCAGCGTGTGGATTCTCCCATTTCATTTAGGCTTCCTATTCATTTTCTACATTTTGCTTGTTACAATATGTAATTGTAAGCAATTGCCAAGTTATATTCCTCATCAGTGGATCATACTCAGGTAGAATAACTCATTATAATAAGCACTAAAAACCGACAGTCACATTCTAAGCAGCTGTTCATCACATGTAGAACAGGAAATCTATGTTTCAGGAGTAGTAACTATAGCAATGCAGGAAGCATTCTCATTTTAGTATGCATGGATGGATGTTATACATAATTAACACTGCGATTAAAAGAGTGGCCTTCCTGTTGAACTAAATATTTTATTGCACTTGAGATGTAAAGGGAAAAAAAAAAAAATATCTGCTATGATTTGCATTAGTGATTTTCATTCATTCATCTTCAGTAACAGCTTTATTCTGGTTGACAATTTGAAATTCACAGCTTGAAAGACAAAGTCCAGCCACATTTTAAATCTTAGATTTATCATAAATGTTAGTGGTTAACAGAAGTGTTCATAAACGAATATAATATTTAACGTGTTCATAGAAATATTATATCACAAAAAAATACAGAACATTAACTTTATTTAGTTTAGAACAGCGTAGTATTAATGACAGCAACAGCTTTAGTAATGAAATAATAGCCCACTAACTGACCAAGTAGAAATTCATACAAGCATAAATATGATAAATTAATATGACCTAATCAGGGTCATAACTGAGTCATGGTGGTTGTAGATCCGGAGCCTATCCTTGGAACACTGGGTTGGATGCCTGTCCATCACAGGGAACCATGCACACATAGATTCAGCTGCAATTTAGAATAGCCAATCCACCTACCGGAGCTGGCAGGAAACTGGAGAAGCCAGTGAAAACATACAAAACTCTACACAGACAGTAATCAAACTAGGGTCCCTGGTGCTGTGAGGTGGCTACACTACCCGCTGCACCACCATGCCACCATTCCTTAGTCTTAATGACCTCAAATTTATTTTCCAGTGTCTTCAGAATCAAATCAAAGGCACACCCAGCGGTTATGGTACCACTGCGCCCCACAGTTGGCGCAAGTCATGAAGGTCATGGCTTCTTCATCGACGCTACCTCTCTTCACCCAGGAGGGCAGGAAAAGCGTGCCACGGGAGATCTGCGTCACCCTGCAGTCCATCCCCTCACAGCGCTGACATCGCACCTTTGTCGTGGCCGTCCCCGCCGGTCCCTGTGGCAGCTGGTGCTCACTGATGCCTGCTGCCGTGTAGCCCTGCCTGAGCTGGCGCAACTCATCACCAGCCATCTCCTGGGCAGACATGCGGGCAAACGCCTCCGGATCCAACGTGCCATTCAGAAGACCCTGGCGCAGGTGAGGGTTCTTTGGGTTCTTCAAGTTGGCCACCTTGCTTCTTATGCAGGATTTGTATTTGCATGGATTGCGGCCGTGAAGGGAGTCTATGTGTGTTTCAATGGTGTGAGCTAAATGCTTTGTCAGCTCAGGATCTGTTTGATCTTTGTTTAGAGCCTGGATAAGGAGTTCTACACACTTGTTTCTCAAGACTGGGGAGTTTGTGGAGCCGCTAATCAGAGGTGGAACCGTTAAAGTGGTTGTCGAATCTTCTGGAGGAAGTCTTGAAGAATCTCCTTCGTGTACAGTAATGGCTTTGGATGAAGCCTCTCTCACAGAAGATGAGTCACTTGACTCTTGGTCCACATTACTCGTTGGACTCTCCATAACTTTGAAACACAGAATTGCTTCATTTTCATTCACTTTTCGATCTAGGTCCTGTCTGGCTGCTTCTGCTTTATCTTGTTCAGTTGCTTCACATTCTTTTGACTGACTTGTATCTTTGATATTTTTGGGTGCATGTACTGAACCATACAAATGCTTCCATTTTGAGAGCACACCCTTTCCTCTTTTCCGAACACTGGCTACAGGACATGACTTGACAAGCTGATAAATGCTCTTGGCAATGTCAGTGGTCTGAAGCTGCTCTAATGTCACATTGGTGTTGTAAATGTCTGTTAGTAGATATGAAATATCTTCATAATTTCCGCCCTTGTGTAGTTTCTCTATTTGTATCGCCATACGTGTAATTTCCTTTATCTCCATTGTCACATCTTAATAAAAAAAAAAGAGAAACACTGTTTTGTAAATGGTCATTATTAAAACAAAAATCTGTTACAACATTACAGCTCGTTTATTCTGCAATAGGCGAAGCAGTAAATGAGGCTGCACCCAAAAGGATACCTACTGAACATGTAGTGCACTACATAGGGCATACAAGCCACTCTGCCATTCCCTATAAAGGGCACTTAAGTAGAAAGTGTGAAACTATTTGTAATTCAACCGGAGAGCTTAGGCCTATTGTGCGAGCTGTTTGGGCTAAAGTTGCTAGTGTTTCAACCACATATTATTTATGGACAAATAACATTACCGACCTTATAAAAAATATGAACAAAATGTTTTATTATTCCTCGTTTTTTTGCGACATACCACAAAGTATTACTACTACTACAAAATTCCTTACCGATTTATATCAAATCCAAGCCGCCATGTTTGTTGTGGTTCCACTGTGGACAATTCGCACTGTCACCGCCAGAGGGCGCAAAGGATACGTTAACAATATGCATACTACCGTGCTAAATAGTATATCAAATTAGTATGCAAACTTGTGTACCTTTACTACCTAAGTGCTTATAAAAACAAGTAGACAAGAAGAGTGCAAGCTTTTATGCAGCTTCTTTTCACAAAACAGAAACAGCGTTGTCTTTTTTTCTTCATAGTTCACGTAACCTGATACACCTACACTTTAAGGACGTACTATGTGTACTACCTAGTACGTTAGTACGTTTACGAGTTTGACGTAGTAACTGTAACACTGAGGAGAAATAAGACTGAAATTGAACATATGTAGACATAGAGATCTACTTACAGTTAAGGCATGATTACAGTAAGACACTTCTAATTAAATATAATTCTACAAACTGGAACGTTTTTGGAAATACATCAGGTCTTAAACTGATCATTGGAGATTTATCCCATTTTAAAGCCTTGAACCATTATACAACAGAATATACTCAACTGTAATATTTAGGCTAATGGGATATAAAATCTAATCCAAAAATATTGCAGACTATGATAGCTATTGCAGACAGTAATAAGTTCATAGTGTTCCAGTGTATGTTTCAAGCAATACAGCATTAACCTATATTTAAATTATATTCTTATATATATAATTATATATATAGTTATATTATATTTATGTTATTTATTTTGTAGACATTTTTTTTTTTTTTTATCAAAAATGACTTACAAGTGAGGCGGGATCCCAAAAGAAGGGGAAAAAAACAGTGATACAAGTAGTGAAAGTTGGAACCGTTTGAACAGAAATGAGTGTACAGGGCATAGAAGGGCACTTCTACACAAGACGTACAGTAGAGAGCAGATTTGAGGTTCATTCTCACGCTGAATGGTGAGAGAGCTGAACATTCACCACCAGCCAGAGCTGAGGGACCTGGTGTGGAGGTCTAGTGGGATTTCCTGCTAATATGAAGTGAACCCTTACAGTATTCAGGCAGGGAGTTGGTAATATCCGGTAACACACAAACAAGAACAATGAGGGAAAAAAAAGGAGAAAGCAAGCTTCTTACACACCTTCTTTCCAAACAGAATCAGACAATATGTGGTTTTCTCTATAATGAAAGAAACCTGAGATGTCATACAAACGCACACATGCACAATTACAAACACAGACTTAGGAATGCACATACACACACACACACAGACGTAAGAGCACAGACATGCACATACACATAGACAGGCTTACAAACATACAACCAGGCTTACAAATGCATACTAACAAGATTACAAACACACACAGACACAAGCTTATAAACACACAAAAAGATATAGACTGAGAAGTATAACACAAACACTGGCTTATAAACACGCAAATAAACACACAGAATATTTATTTAAAACACATTCAAGCAGACAAACACAAAGGTATAAAACACACAACCACAGACACAGGCTTATAAACACAAACACAGACTCATAATGCACATAAAAACAGACACAGGCTCATACACACACGTAAACACAGATACAGGCTTATAAATACATAAACACAGACTCATAATGCACATAAATAAAGACCCAGACTTCTAAACAAACAGACACAGGCTTCTAAACACTCAAACACAGACACACAAACATATAGACAAGGGTATAAACACAAGCATAGGCAAACATGCATGCACACACACACACACACTCTTTAAAATACACAAACCCAGTCTTGCTGACACACAATTACACACACAGTGACAGGCACCGAGTTACAAATACACACACACACACACACACAGTTATCTTCAGCTCCCACCTCTTACTGTTCTACTTAGTGTATATGGGTGGAGCCTTATGAATTTGTTCATAAAACAGAGCTTTATAAATCGAGCGTCTGATCTCTTATCAGCTCTGAAGCCTTTCAGCAAGAGGCACAATCACTACCAAAAGCTCAAGGCCTACTGGCGGCTCTGACTAATGTGTCTGCAGTCTAATCTGAGCTCAGCCGGGTGTGACTTCTGCAAGTGGAATTTTACTGAGTTTACGCTCACTTCACTCCACAAGAGGGCAATCAGAGCTCATGGTTTTCTCTTCTGCGCCATGAGGATGCAAGAAGCAGAGTCATTTCCTGCTTCACTGTGCTTGTGGGTTCTGTCCTACATGCTATACTTTGTGTCTAGTTAGTGGGGTTTTTTTTGTTTTTTTTTACTAGGATGTCAGCCATTTTAAGAGAACATGTAGAGTTACAACTTCTTGATAGATGCTGTATTAAATGTTCATGCAGTAGAGACTTGGTGCTCAGGAGACCATGTGTTTTCCCATAATTCACTGTGAGTGAGTAATTCACTGTAATGCTGAGAAATGACCGTGAGCACTGGGGTTGGGTTACAACTGTAACATTCAACTGATTGTGAAAAGATAATAAAGCATAGTTAGCTGCAACATATAGATAGGGATCATATCTCACTACCTAGTAATTAGCCCATTAGCTACTATATAGGTTATAGCAGTGCAAAGTCTGCTATCACTTTTCTAGCAACCTTTCTTTAGATGCATATTATGGTGGTGGTTGTAGTAGCGGTGGGAGGAAGGGGCGAATTGGGAGGGAGGTGCTGGAGGTTAGCTGTCAGCCTTGAAACCAGCCTTGCCACTCTAACTCAAATCAAATTATACGTCTGTGAATTCAAAGTAATGTAGTCACTGTGAAGCCAGTAATGTAAAGTCATCATTGCAATTCATTTTGCACCAAGGAACAAATCTGAAAATAGTTATTCTGGAAATGTAACATTGCCCTTTAGATAATCAATCAGTGCCATTCCTTGTCTTGTTTGACATCTTGACATTCCACTTTTCTAGTCGACTGTTTGTTCCATGCCCATTACCTAGGAAGATGTAAAGCCTATTGTTATAAGATCTCTGACCATCTTCCGCTATTCAGATTTGTAACCAAGCTATTGTACAAGACGCATCAACACTGATCCCAGATTAAAAAAAACACGCATCATAAGCTTTGACGAAAGTAATATTTGTAGCTGCGTTTTTTGTAAAGGCATGTTAGCATAATGCTCGATTGTTTGTGCTCCCTTGTGGTTTCCTTGCGAGCCTCTTTCATCACACACTGATGCTGTTTAAAGCAAGCAGGCGATGAAGAACTGACATGTTTGCTCGTCTAGCTCAAGTGCGCAGCAGTTTTCAGTACCCTTATCTATTTCCTCCATTCACTTCACTTTAGTTTTGGCAAACTAGAACGCTGAAATGTCAGGGAAACACAACTCTGCATGGGGGTCGGCTGGTCCCATGCACAAATAAATCATCTCAAGCGATGACAAGACAGACTGTTGTTTCTTTTAAGACAGCACCTGAAAGCAAGTAGAGTATTAGCTTATTAAGTAGTGGTTTCCACTCGTTGGACAAGTATAAAACTGATGATGATGATTATTATTATGATCTTGTTTTTAGGATTACAGGTTCAGTTGAAGGTTAGACAAGGCAACACAGAGCATAGAGAAAGGACAACATGAAATTTTATAACTACTCAATTGAGTTAAATTGTATGCAGGTACAGTAGTATTTCAGTGGTGGAAGGTGGAGAGGTTGCATGTTGCAAGTGCAAAACTGATGCAAGGAAAAGAGAGAGAGAGAGAGAACATGAGACAGGGCCAAACTTGTTCTACAAACCAAAGTGTGAAGAAAGGGTAAGATAAGGTAAGGCGACATGAGACAGACCTTGTGAGTCTGACCTTGTGCTCAGAGAGAGAACTGAGAAATCTAAGCCTACTGCTGCTCTGAACAAATTTTACTATTTGAATTTTCATAACATTTACTCATTCAAAGCCAAAAAATTCGCATTCACATTCTACCTTTAGTTGGCTAACATACAGTTAGGTCTGGAAGTATTTGGACAGTGACTGAGTTTTTGTGATTTTGCCTTTATACACCACCACAATGGATTTGAAATAAAACAATCAAGATGTGATCAAAG
>CM075028.1:7855070-7926818 GCA_037576675.1 Pangasius sanitwongsei
AGTACTTTGCTTAAAATGGCTGTAATTCCTAAATGGTAAATGCCATATTTTTGTGGAACCTCTTAAAATAAAGCTGAGAGTCATGCATGCATGCATTTTGATTGTTTTTTTTTTTTAAATCCATTGTGATGGTGTATAAAGGCAAAATCACAAAAACTCCATCATTGTCCAAATACTTCTGAACCTGACTGTAGTTGGGGTGGCAATTTGGCTAAAACCTGGCAACCCTGCCAGTGAGTTTCATACTTTGTATCTTTTAAGCTCTGTCTAAAAATAAAGTAAAAACCTCTTTTTTGTTTTGTCCTATGGAATGTCAGTACTGATACGAATACCTAAAAAAAGTGGAAAGAGTGTGACTACTATTCGTATCTGTATTTGTACTCTGTTCATTCCATATAATATATTCAGATTCAGTTACATCCCTAGTGTAACAGCTATAGTCTTTGCAAGCGAGGAGTGAAAAGGAAATCATTAGTGGCATTCAGACTGGATTTATTTTTACACACAAACATTAAATAAAATTAGTAGGTCACTAAAATCCCCCAAATGTATTAACCAGGTGGCTGTAAATATTTATCCCTGAAAAAACTAGAACTATTGTTATCCAATATCAGACAAAGCTAGTTTATGAAATATAGACAAACCTAGATTTTTACCCCAGAAGAACAGCTCCTGACAAAGCACATTTGTTATATAAAAGTATATATTAAGCACATTTTATCAATGATTCATTTATATATGTACCATTCACTTCAGTGATAGAAGAAATAAGCCAGGGTGATGTACTCTGGATCAGATATGCTTCTCACCAGGGGTGGAAACGAATGAACTATGTGTACTGTTGTTACAGTGCAATAAAGTATTTAAACCTAGAAGACAATTAAAAGACAGTATGTGCAAATTTTAAACAATTCAATTTCAAGGCCTGATCAAAACAAAGTCTCCCAGAAGTCCACACTTCAGGCACTAAATTCTTAGTGAGCAGCAGCAGTGTCTGAGACACTGGTGACAGGTGAGCATCACTGGCCCAGTTTATCAGCTATCTCCAGTTTTAAATGTTTCAAAGGAAACAGTGTGATAATGATCTGCAAATTATGTGAGCCGAAACACATGGAGATTTCAGCATTTCACAGCTTATCACCCAACCTCCAGAAACATGTCCAGGTAAGCCTTTAGCTAGCTGAGTGAATGACTAGCTGGGCAGATCTTTTGGTGTTTTACAGTATAAAAGCTCTGTATTTAACTTAAGATGTTTGTTAGCGATTGCCGGTTGTGTTAAATATGTCCAAGTGCTGCTACAGCCTATAGGTAATGCTCAGGAAAATGTGTAAAGGGTGTATTTGCTAGATAGCTAACGATGTTGCTAGAAACATATATGAATTAACATGAGTTAGCTAGCTAACAAACCTAGCAAGCTACTGAAACCCCAAAAGCATTCGGCAAAGTTAGCTAGCCAGCTAACATTTCCTTTTATATGCTGTTGATAATCAAGGTGATGTTCACTTCAGAAAAGCTTACTTGGTTGGTTAACGTAAGAACAGAATAGAAAATTCAATTCAATTCAATTTTATTTGAATAGGACTTTTAACAATGGGCATTGTCACAAAGCAGCTTTACAGAAATATATACATTCAGCATATAAATTTTAAACTTATAAGTTTATAATTTTATCCCTAATGAGCAAGCCAGAGGTGGAAGTGGTAAGGAAAAACTCCCTGTGACCACATGAGGAAGAAACCTTGAGAAGAACCAGACTCAAAAGGGAACCCATCCTCATCTGGGTGACAACGAATAGTGCGATTATAAATCATTTCCTTCAATAACTGTCTACTACATGGTCAACAAGTGCAGTTGTGTAAACAGGAAATTCATTATAGTTTTCACAAGAAGTCTATTTTGTTGAAGTTATCAATTGCTCACTGATGGAGACTTGAATGCAAAACAGTTCATGGCAATTGTAGTCCTAAATCTATCATAGCAATTGTAGCCCAAAGCCATCTTTATGGTTTTTAAGCGGTACCATCCTCAGCAATCTCACTGACCTTTAGGCTGCCCATGTGGGGCCATCCTCAGCAACAACGAGTGATTTCCACATGATGATTTACTCAATGTATTACTCAAGTAATTACTCAAGTAGTTTTTAACCAAATGACTTATTTCCTCTTACCTGAATAATTTTCTTGATCACTACTTTTACTTTTACTCAAGGGAATTATTACTACAGTAGCATTACTTTTACTAAAGTCAGTGTGTTTTGTATTCTTTCCACCACCGCTTCACACTGCTTACAGGTTCTGCTAAAATGTAAAAAAAAAAATAAATAAATGTGTGGATCTCTTCATTAAAGTCATACCTTTACACATCCCATCGAACATACTACACAATTAGAAAGATGGAACAGTGGGCAGGATCAGGTTATACATTAATCTGTCAGTTTACAGACATGAATGTCCCCTACAGACATGAAGATAAGGAATGCATACATATGATCTCACTGATATGGAAATTTAAGGCATAGGACACAGACAAATGTGCAATAAACATGCCTCTGGGACATGGACAAATTGACTCAGCTGCAAATAGATTAGCCTTTATGTGGGTTCTACAGCTGCAGATGATATCAGGTATTTCACCAACCACAAGCTTAAATAACTAAGTTCACTGACTTGCATGATGCAGAACAACGTCTGTGTGTTACTGAAGAAACCAAATGAAGTTTGGTTAATGTTTTGACAGCTTGCTTCACTAAGACTTGTTTTCATGTACAAATAAATAAGAATCTCATGTCGTCTCGTGCATCAGTCACAGAATGCTTACCCTGTTTTCACAATACAATCTCGCTGTGTTTTTCCAATACTGGCACTTTTTAAAGGCGTAGTCATTGATTTTGGCAGAAGCTCCCTACCAGGCCACATCCCCAAAACACATGCTTAGGCTAGAACACCTGAATACTATTGTGAGAGGATAAGATTTCTGAATTGGCAGGCAATATGATTGACAGATAATGTCTCCTTCTTCTGATTGGTTGGATGCTGGTGGACGATCATTTGATTTATCTCTCATTTATCATCAAAGCACCGCCAGAATAGAGTTTTAACTCATTTATTGACAACTGCTGAACTTCATAAAATATGAAAAAATATTACTTAAATATAGTTAATTATGAAGCATAGTTTAAAGTAAACTACATACTGACTTGACTGTTGAATTTAAGAAAGAACATTTTATTTATCTTTGTTTTAATTAGACTAAAATGTATTTAAAGAAGCACCCAAACGTTACCTTGAATGCAGATTCTCAAACGTATGACTATTCTGCTTTTTTATAGCTGTAACAGGATCATATGTGATCTGTGATCTCAACATGTTCCTCCCTGTCTCGATTAGACTAATCAGAATCACCTGCTTTTAGCAACAAAAGGTCGACTGTTTTGCCATTGTCTGTTCAACCACGCGATTGTACAGTGACTATTTCCAGATAGGTCTCAGTATTTGCCGCCTTGAGTTCCTCAAGAAAGAGGAAATTTGATCTTTGGAATTGACTAAAGTAATATCTGACTAGGTAAGAGGAAATTTTATTTCCAGAATAGAAAAGAGTGTATATGACTGAGTGACAGGAATTTTTAATTCTCTAATTGAATAACATATCTGGATTTTCTGAGCATGGCAGCAAGAAAGTTCCGCCTATAAGACCAACCAGAGAGTCCGTCCCTCGAACAAACCCCTGTGATGAGCAGCATTAGCATTACATAGCTACGATGTTTTACTTTGCTAGTTGTCTAACTTTCTCAAATAAAAATGTATATTCAACAGACTTGGGAACCATTTAGCAAATTACCTGCATCCAATTTTAATTCCGGTCTCGTTTTTTTTTTAACACGACCACCATAGCTGTGATTTACTAGAAAACAGCGATTCCACAGCAGTGGCTAAATTAATTAGAGGCTAGCAGCGGGTAATGTAAAACCCCCAGTGGCAGCGTGCTTAAACAGCTACATATAAACAGCAATTTTTTTATTCTTCAGCATATCATGTATATTCATCTAAAGAAACATGTATTATTGAAAAAATCTTTAGTTACTATAAAAATTATATGCACTTTATTTTACTGTGTCCGGCAGGATCTGAATTTGCCGGGCGTGGCAAGTTTTTACAGGTCAAATACCAATATTTATGGTATATACCTGATAAATATATAGACCCTGATAAATATCTAATTATTTGGACAGTATTTTGCCTCTGTACACCACCACAGTGGATTTGAAATGAAGCAATCAAGATGTGATTGAAGTGTAGACTTTTAATTCAAGGGATTTAACAAAAATATTGCATTAACCCTTTAGGAATTATAGCCATTTTTTTTTACAAAGTCTGTCCATTTTCACAGGATCACTTCAATCAACTGGACAGTTGAAGATTAGAAAAACAAACACCTGGTCTTTTTCCAGTCTTCAACTGTCCAGTTTGGGTGAATCTCTGCCCATGATAGCCTCAGATTTCTGTTCTTGGCTGACAGGAGTGGAACCTGATGTGGTCTTCTGCTGGTGTAGCCCATCCACCTCCAGGTTTGATGTGTTGTGCATGCTGAGATGCTTTTCTACTCACCCCAGTTGTAAAGAGTGCTTATTTGAGTTACTATAGACTTCCTGTCAGCTCAAACCAGTCTGGTCTTTCTCCTCTGATCTCTCTCATTAACAAGGCGTTTACACCCACAGAATTGTCACTCGCTCAGTGTTTTTTGTTTTTCACACCTTTCACACTGTTGTGTGTCTCTGGAGTTCCCAGGAGATCAGCAGTTTATGAAATGCTCAAACTATCCCTTCTCATACCAATATCTATGCTATGATCAAAGTCACAGAGATCACAATTTTTCTTCATTCTGATGTTTGATGTGAATATTAACTGAAGCTGTTGACCTGTATCCACATGATTTTTTGCAGTGTACTGCTGCCACATGATTGGCTGATTAGATAACTGCATGAATGGGCAGCTGTGCAGGTGTGCATGGAATTGCATTGGAATGACTTTTAATTGATTCTGGTTTGGTGATTGGATCAAGTAGTTTGTTGAGTTTGGTCAGCATAGTGCTGCACAGCTGCTTCTTGTCTAAAAGAGCTGAAGCTTGGTTGAATACTTGGTTGGCTCAGTGGTTAAGACTTTGGGATATGATCAGAAAGTTCTGAGATCCCTGTACCACCAAGCTCCACTGTTGTCTCCTTGAACAAGGCCCTCAAACCTCAACTGTTTGATTATATGGTGTCTCAGATGTAAGTCGCTTTGGATAAAAAAAAAACTCGGGCAAATGAATATACTTTATATGTATCTAAATGCGTAAGGCTGTACATTAACCTGTACATTTTCTTAAATGTGTACTGCATTAGTTAACATTAACAAACCATGAATGTTGTATTCATTGACAGTTGTTTAAAATGTTAATAAAATATACCAGTATTGACTAATCTTGATTCAATCCATAACTAAAAGTAAATCCACATAAATTAGCAAAAAGTAATTTACAGCATGTTCCTATCATGTTGATAACTTACTAAACCTTTAACAACCACAAACATGTTCATGGTTCATGTGGACATTGTGTGATTAATTTTACTCATTGATGGTATGAATATTGGTTAATGCAGGTGTTAATTATTTACCTTATTTTAATTATTATTAATGATAGTGTTTGTTCATGTTAACTAATACGTTAAATAATGTCAGTTAAGCGAACATTCATGGAAAGCATTACATGTAAATATGTTAACAGTAAACTGTAAGTATACTTAAGTATGCTGTAGTATTCCATGTAATGCACCTGGAAAAAATTTGTAGTTTACTTGCATTAACCTTTTTTTAATAAGAGAAAGAAGAACAAGTTTTATGATTTAGATTGAATCAAAAATCAGCCTGGTTCTTCTTAGGCCTTTTCCCAAAGGTATATCTTGAGCCTTTCAAACAAGTTTCAGGAAAATTACCAGTTGCTGAATCTGCTGAACCTGTGTGTGTGTGTGTGTGTGTGTGTGCACGTATGCATATACTTGCCATGCAAGCCTCTGATCTTTTTTGGCTATTGCATAATCAGATAACGTCAACCTCAGTCAGAATCTACTGGACTGGAATGAGAGCCCTGCAGGCTGAGCTGTCTCTACATGCTACTGTAAACTTACAAACACACATGCATACACATGCATACCCAAGACACATGCAATCAGACAAACAGAGCTGTCAAAACAACTAGAATAACTAGAAAGGCTATTATTTTTACTGAGGTGTGATTGGGAAGTGGTAGACTGCCTGTATTGAAGGTGTAGTAAGGGATTATGGTAGAAAGCTGCTGAAACTGCGTATTTTGAAATTCCCAATAAATGCAGCTTTCTTCAGGATTCATCTAGGCTAAAACGCTAGAAGGAAGAGTTCTGATTTGGCAAGCAACATGTCTGACAGGCAAGTTGAATCAGCTGCGTTGAATCAGCTGTGTATTGGTTGGATGTTGGTGGTTCACGTCATTTGTTGTTTTGTCTTGTTTACAAGCCTGAGTTTTTCCTCTAAACAGATATTTTATTGGCAGCAGCCATAATATGATGAGAATGTGTGAGAGAAATGTGGTAAAAATATTACAAAAAGACTTAATCACTCACTGCATCCTTAAATATAGCTTAATATTGCAGAACTGTAATGACATCGAATTCATAAAATGACATTAATTGATTTTTAGATTAATTATAATGCCTGGGAGGAGAAAGTATCATTTAATATACTTAATTTCCCTAAATTTGTTATATAAAACATTCCCTCAAGTAAAGACTAATTTTATTATATATCATTTGGACATAAAAAGTCAGTGAACATCCACAGATACATGGATACGTTGTGTTTCGCTGTTGCATGTTAATTTGTTTGGCTCCTTTGGAATTTCCCACCTTAAAGAACCTCATTTGCACATTATTGTAAATTAAATCTATTCTGATGAATAGGGAAGGGTGTATGTGAGTTAGCGTGCAGCCAATCACAGCTAATAACCCTTATCAGATTTGTATCACGTTGTTATGATTTTGATAAGAGCTATTAAAGGTCTTTTGGCAGTGCTGTAATAGCTGTTTTGTAAAGCTGTATTAGCTGGCCTTCTATAAGTGTATCTTGGTCATGTGCCAAACATTCAGATGTGTTTTGTACAGCAGTGTAGCCACCCAGTTTTGTTTTGTTTTGTTTTTCCAGTCCAGTACACTGTTGTGTAAATGTGTATAACATCAGTACAAAGTTAAAGGAATAATAGCACATCTACTGGCACAAAACCAGCTGCCTTGCTCTGAAACTGAAGTACTCTAAATGATAGGGCTGGACAGAAAAAGGCCCTGTCTCGTTATCACAACAGGAAACTGATCATTGTTGGGAGACTTGAATAGAGCAATAAAACTAAACACTGCATATCTATTAATACTGTTCATACTGACCTATATTCTGTGACTTTATTACCTTAGAGAGAGACTCTCTAGGCATTTTACAGAAGTGTGGATTTTTAGCAGTTTCATCAAGAGTATGATAAAACTGTCAATTATGTATCATGTGTGATGTTACCTCTGTGGTTAAATTTCTGTGATTGTGACTAGAAAGTTGTGAGTTTAAATGCCAGGACAGCCACTTTTGGGCCTTTGAGTACAGGTGTGACCTTATGCGTGGCACAAGATGATACCCTTCAGCCTTGCCACCACAATTCTGACCTGAAATCACATCTCTGAGAGGTGTATTACTCTTGCACAATTACTGCAGAATCATATCCAGCTCATGTGCACGTAAATAATTACTGTAGGGTTCTAGTTATTTTATCCAAATCTCTGTATAACTATGAAGCACTTGTACTTGTATTTTGACATATAGCTTGAACATTATCATGCCTGACACTCACCAATAATAATCTGCTTGAATGTTTAAGTGAGCCTTGCAGGCATTTTACTACATGCCACATTTCCAATGACATGACAATGTCAAATCAGACACTGACATAGTAACAGTGTAGCAGTGTTTGATATATTCACACTGAGATTTCACTTAAAAGCTCCTTCTTGGCATGTTGTCATGTTTAAGGTTATGTAGTCTCTATGCTGAGAATGACATAGTCCTAGGAACAGGTCAGAGGTTAATCATTACACTGGATAAGTAATTTAAGACAGAACTGAAAGGACACCACACCCTTTAGTTAATCAGGGCTCATAGGTACACTTTCAGAGGCCGGAACACACACCCACAAGTTTTACTGTAACTTTTTAAAACTCCGCCCTCAGTATTTGAGTAATTCATACTTGAGCATAAAATTTAACTTAAAAAAAAATAACCAACATCAAAATCAAAATATGGAGGAAAGTTTGGAGACTGTTGAGTGCAAATTCTTTTGAGTTTTCATCCTCTTAAGGCAAATTCCATGATGAAAATCTATGTCATACCAACAGATAGAGGCATATCCTTATTTTTCATACATAACCTAAATGGCCATATATTATATGCTAAAATGTTAATAATAGAAGAATCAAAATGATATCAGTTCAAACCTTTGCATTTCCCCTTCTAAATGTTCTTTAATATCTTGCTTGTCCACCCTTTGCCTTTATCCAACCTTTCTGTCATTTTGCTTAATATTACATTTTTGCGCTCCAATTGTGGTACATCTTCTTTTTTCAAATTTTTTGTAAATTTAGGTACTTTCTGTTAAGTATCTTAGAATCACTTTCACTTTATTACTGTGTTTACTAAGAGCCTCTGGCTTGACTGTTAGGGTGGGTTTACAATACACAAGCACTCACTCAGTCACTGTTATGATACAGCAATCAGTATAAGTTTTGTTTTTATCTCCACTGACCTAAATAATGATATTTTGATACTTTGCCCCAGCAGGTTTCTGAGTGGAAAAGAGCTGTAGAGACCAACGTCAAAACAGCTATCACGTTGCTGTGGATCCATCAATGTCCAGAAGCACTGTGTACTCTGTGTAGCACTGTGCTGTCGGAGTTTTGTTTTGGGAGTGTGAAAGTGTCGGTGTGAAAAGTAGCCCTAAATTTGACCTTGGAATGAAGGGACCTTAGAGGCCCTTTAAATGATGGTTTTGGAGATGATCTACTTTTTCTTGTGACTCCCTCCCCTTATTGGCTCCGTTTACTTTCATTCTTTCTTAATCCACTGGTATTTCCTGCTTGAGTTCCTGTGGGAGTGAAGCCACTTTCGTAATATTCCACTCACAGTCTTCAATACAGCCTGTCCCAAAACATCCATTTCTCTTAGTAGATAAAAGAAAAGAACAAATAGGGGGGATGGTTTCATATTTTTTGCTAATGTTACTAATGCTGCTGGGTTTAAATAAATCTATCTGCTTGCCTAAATCATAACCACGTGAGGTTTTTAACAAGGAATTGTTGGTCAATTTCTCATGTTGGCCCTGTTTTAAATATCACAGTGAGTCATTTTTCAACTGTAAAAGGCTAGCCGTGATTCAGCTATAGAAAGCCTTTAATACTGCATAGAGGCCTGTTATCAAAAGTCATGGTGCAGAAAAATCTGGTGTACAGGTGAAACTGTGCACTAAAGGCAAGTATGTTCTCCCTTGTTAGGGCATGTTGTCTGTGAAATGTCAAAATTTGCGGTGATTCAGCTGATGCCTCAAGGGTGTCCTATGAATACTATTACTTTGTACTATTCATATATCTCCTTATCATGCTGTCTCAGACTAATAAATACAGTCTCAGCCTGTAAGGCACATACCATTTCCAAAAAAATCAGACAGGTTTTTCTGAACTCATTTTTGAGTTTAAATTCATTCATGAGTTAACAGCAACTGCATACAACAGGCTACTGTTCAAATACAGAATGTATTAAAGAAGGGGCCAATTTCTTTAGTGAAGTATTTGGGTTGTGCTGCCAAATCTCATTAGAGGCTGTACTGACTGTTTGATCCAGTTAAATGCAGTCAAACAGTTTTTGTAAGTGACTAGTGCTTTTAATAATCCAATATTGTGCAGATAAGACGGATACTATCAACTCTAGAAAAGCTCAAAACAGCCACCCTCTTCACCAAGCTCAACCTTACGTCTACAACTTAGTTTAAATCAGAGAAGGTGGCAAATGGAAGACGGCCTTCAGTATGATCTTGGGTCACTATGAATATTTGGTGATGCCATGTGGACTGATCAATGCCCCCTTCATAAACAATGTCCTCAGAGACATGCCCAGAAAATTGGTGATTGCCTATAGAGATATGTTAATCTACTCTAACTCACTATCCCGGGACATCCAACAAGTGTGAATTTCACAAGTGTCAAGTAAGAGTGTAGTGTAGTGTGTGCCAGACTACATCATAAGTTTGGAAGGTGTTGTCATAAATGCAGCCAAGGTCCAAGCAGTAGCATAATGGCCTACTCCCCAAACTATAAAGGACCTACAAAGATGTCTTATGTTTGCAAATTTCTACAGATGATTCATTCAGTATTATTACAGCCCCTCACAAATCACTCCAAATTAAAGAAACTACTCTGCAACAACCAAGCAGTTCAAGCCTACAGGACCTCAAAACAAGCTTTTGGCTCCAATTCTACAACATTATTATCCAGGTTTGCTGTTCACAGTAGTGGTAAACGCTTCCAAGGATGGGGTGGGAGATGAATTCCCCTTTGTAGATTAACATGACCAATCAACCTTGAATACCTTAAACACCCAAATAACTCACCACAAGACAAATTGTCCAGGTCTCATATTGTCCAGGTTTCAAACATGTCAAATCAGATGCTCTTTCACAGATGTACCCAGCAGATCCAAAAACCCACCACCAACAACACAATCTTATTTTTGCTTCATCATTGCAATAAGCTGGGTTATTGATCATCAAATCGCCAGGGCCATCCAAGACCACCCGGTCCCTGCTACAATGCCCTCTAAGCAAGATTCACGATTTAAGAGTTTATTGTCATATGCACACAGGTATGCAAGACCATTCCAATGTTCTTTCCAATCTTTGTGATGCTCTGATAACCTGGGATCAAACAGAGTACTGGTGGGAAACCATGCTCCAGATGTTTGTTAACATGTTTGTGCATGCCCAGATCAAGGTTGCGCATGCATTCTTCCAACTTGCAAACTCCTGCCCTTACCAGTCCTGCCTTCTTCTCAAGGCCAAAAGACCATCTTAGTGGTGACAGATAACTGTGCACTGTTCATTGAGCGCATTCGCCTTCTTACCTTAAATACAGCAATACAGTTTCAACATGCTTTCAGACACATCATTATCCCAGAGCACATTGTGTGAGACCAAGGACCACAATTCACTTTGCAAGTATGGAAGGCATTTATGGAGAAACTAGGCGTATCTGTTAGTTTGACCTCTGATTATACTCTCTGCACTAACAGAGAAAAAATTGGATCAACTCTTTCATACTTTCTGTAATGATCACCTGGAGAAATGTTCATGTTTCCTTCCCTGGTTGGAATATTCACAAAACTTCCTGCACCACTCACCCACCCAGCTCATGACTTTCCAGTGAGTACTGTACTACTGACTGCTCCTCTTTCCCTGGAATGCCACACCCACAGATGCACCAGTTGTTGGCAATTGGTTTCAAAAATCAAGCATTTCAATGACATGGATGGACATCATTCTGTGGCTCTACCTATAAACCAGGCGATTAGGAATGGCTGTCAGCCAAGGGCTTGATATCATTCAGGGCTGGGAGAAAACTCATGCAACAATACATGGACATGTTAAGGGTAATTAAAATAATCAACAAAGTAACCTCCCTCAAAGTTTTCACATATACCTTCTCAAGCCTGTCATTTCTAGTCCACTAGATTATGTCCAGTGAAACCCTCCTCCACTGCTAGACACTGAAGGAGTATTCCCCAGTGTCTATTCTTGACTCTCATCATCAATAAGGCCAAATTCAGTATGCCATTGGCTGGGAGTGCTACGGGCATGATCCAAGGGTCAAACCAGAAAAGATTCCTGGAGTGAACTCTGTGTGGGGGGTGTTACTGCCACACCTGTGTTTGCAATTATCAAAGTTGCAGATTAGAATTCCCATGATATTTAGCCCACAATCTCCACATGACCTCAAGAGAATCTCCTATCACTGTTCACTCCTGATCACTAGTGACACTCACCTCTTTGTTATTTGCCTATCTTTATTAGTGTTTTGAGCATAGCCTGCTTCATATTTACAGCTTTAGTCTTGTCTAGTCTCTGGTTGTTTGCCAATTGTCTGACAATTACCCTCCCTCACATTTGTTTTTTGTTTTTTGTTTTTTTGTAAATTTGTGACAGATATCAACTGTCGTAGTGTATCATAAATTACTATAATTAGATCATTTTCTTTGGTTTTCTCATACCTATTTTGCAGCCTGTTTGGTGGCTTCTTTATTTATGCAAAACAAAATATACATATCTATGAAGAGTTACAAATGCATTTATAAAAGGTTACATAAGGTTACATGCTTTCATAAGGCATTTTATTGCATTGCACTTCATAGCTATGTTTGATATGCATTATGAATTGTTAACGCTGTTAATATATAATTATTAATTGTGAATGCATTATAAGCAACAGTTTTTGCCAATGAACCTCAGTCTCAGTTAGCTCTAGATGCACTAAGACCTACCTTGTTGATATTCAAGTTATGAAATGTACTAGTGACACTATTACGAAATCATACCACATACGAACATTTGAAGGTAATTCAGTGAGAGTACTGACTTGGTAGGTGAAATAGATTTGACATAATTTGACATTATGAAATTTTATATATTTTTTTTATAAATTTTATATCTTTATAGACTATTTCAATTACTATTTCAATTAATTTGGGCTAGATAGGATTTTGTAAAAATACTGCTTATAAATGGCAAGTATATAAATATCTATATATATATATATATATATATATATATATATATATATATATATATATATATATAAACCATAAAGAACTATGCGCACAAAAACTGATTTTCTTTTACGTTTGTGAATGTGTTGTGTTATGAACACGATATATTGGATTATATTTATGCGTAATAAACATTACAATAAAGTTTAATGCATTTTTATATATAACAAAAGGCATAATGTGTTATGAATGTATTATAACATGTTATTAATGTATTTATAGGTCATTATATATAAAGCCTTTATTGACAGCATTAACTTGAAACATGTATTGTCTATGGTTGTTAATGAAGCATGATTGAAAATGTATGATTGGCATGCAGAGCCAAATTTTGGGGTAATGTTGCTTTAAATGGTGAAAATAGGGGGCACCCTGCAGTAAGTAGGATAGTTTGCCAGCCCCAGAGACATTCATGATGTAAAGTTTGGGGGGAACCAGACTGGGCCCAGGGCCAGCCAGACTTTTGTTTTCTGCAGTGTGTGTGTGTGTGTGTGTGTGTGTGAGGTAAGACAGAAGGCACACATCCAGCTAAGGAGGCGTAGGTTGTGGGCATGCAGGACATAAGGCATGCACAAGGCGAAGGCTGTGAGCCTCTCCTCCACCTCAAAAGCTCACTGAGAAATGGCCAGCTCGCTTTCATGAGCGTAGCAGCTGCTGATGGCCGTTGGATTAGCTTTGTTTTGACTCCCATTGAAGGCCCAGCTGCAAAATGGCCGTTAAAGACCCCTTTTTATGTCAGTTCAAACTATATGGATGCAATTTTAGCCATACTGTTACGAAATATACAGTACATCCCATCTTACTTGAATTTGTACTGTTAATGTATGTAGTAAAAATCCAGGTGCGATGTTTTAATTAAAACCTTTCATTCGTTTTACAGCACACAGAGCCACTCTTTCATGTGCACTTTGCGTTTGATACACGGCTCTGCAGAGAGGAAATAAAGGGGGGAGTGCTGAAGAACACTCGTCTCTGTTCCGCTGCCAAAGAATGCAACACCAAAACAGGAAGTGCAATCAGTCCCCTCCATACACACTTCCAGCAGAGTGAGTCGAGTCAACTTTTTTTTAAAAAGGGGTTTTTAAGAGGGGGTTCTTTTGGTACCTTCAAGGTTTAAGCCCTTAAGTGGTGTATCATTCAGTAACTTTCCACCTCTCAAACCTGTTATCTACATTCATTGATTGCATGAGCACGTTTGTACTTGTATTACATTTACTGAGAGTTAAGAGGAAGTAGGGAGAATGTATTAACTTTCACCCTGACAGTGTAAGAGCCTGATGAAACCAGTACTTCTTCTTTAGATCAAAATGTAAAACTGTCATTTGTACCCAAGAATAACTGTAATAGACTTTGCAAGGAATATGTTATTAAAGTTTTCCATGAAATTAGTAGTTATGTAAAAAGTAGTACTATAACAACAGTAATAAGCTTGAATTTGAATAATGTTTAGAGCCAGAATTTGAATTCTTGTTTGTTTGTGGAGCATTTTAATGATCAATACATAACATATTAAATGGGACACCTATAATAAGTTACCTGGCCTTAAATGCAAATCTGGTTAACTTTATCTGTTATTAATCACATGGCCTTCAGTGTTTGAGCAATTAAATAGTTTGCTTCATTGTATTTGCTACGTCATCAAGTTTAGTCTGGTAGTGTATTGTCGAATTAACCTAGATTTTTCTCTGAGACAAACATGAGTAAACATTAGGTTCAAAGTTCTTTTAGTGTATCGTTAGGTGTGACTTAGTTTCATGAGTCACAGGTACTTTTCACTGTTCTCTGAAGGCATTAAATTGCTTTGAGGCAAGTACAGTTGCTCAGCAAAATCCTACACTAACTATAGTCTCTGTTCCTCTGTGAGGAAAAATTGGATGTTGACCACCAACATCCAACCAAGCTGAACAAGAAGGCGTCTCCTCTTGCCTGTCAATTTTGCACTGCAATACAGGGATTTTACGCTATATTCTTTATATTGGTTTTTGTTTGGAATCATAGTTTTGGGGGAAAACACTGAAGGGTAGGATTGTATTTGTTTAAATTTTGAATTTCTATTTCAATTTCATTGACTATACCTTTAATATGCATGAGCTCAGATTTTCTCATCTACACCAGTGATAATTTGTAGGTTGATAGTAGAAGCTACCAAGTGTTCAACTATTATGGGTTGTAGTTCTTTGCCAGACTAGAATTATTTAAGCTTCAAACTCTTTGCTGCAGGCTTCAAAACCCAGCCTGAGATCAAAAACTGAGGTCAACATTTAGCCACATCACAGCTTGTGAGTCCTTCAGATAAGTTGCCAGTCTAGTGGAAGTAACAGGGTCATGGTAACAGCACCAAGGCTGGACCAAACCACCTGCTGATCCCTGGTCGGTTGACAGAGTCGGAAGTCAGAGAAACAGAGAAATAACACAGAATGCTGCTGCCTCTACACCCCCAAACTTCCTGTTTCTCTTTGGCCTCATATGACAGAATGTGCTTTGATTGGGTGACATCCTTACCACCATTTTGCACTCACATACCAACACTAGCAGCTGGTGTCACTGGATTGGGTGCTGTGTGATTGTATAATACAAGACCACGTTCCAGTTATACTGCACACTGTGACAATGGGGGAAGTGAAAGCATGACTTCTGCTTTGGTATTATATACCTATTGTAGAAAGCCTTATTCAAGCATGGGAAAAAATGAGCCACAATACATGGTACTTTAACCTCAATGCAGGTTTTGTTTACACATAACAATTAGAGTCATTGAGCTAATGAAATACCTACGTTATCAACCATGTTTTTTCCCCAATTCTGCTATAACATGGGATTTGCCTTCTGTTTTCCAATATACAGTATATGGTGTATATTCAGGCTAACACTATAGTGTTTTATATATATATATATATACACACATTGTGTGTGTGTGTGTGTGTGTGTATATATATAGGATTATACTATATGCGGTGTACTTGTGTTGTACTGTTTCAGTGCCCTGCCCTGTCTGTGTTAAAAAAAAGAAGTTGTTTTACAACCTTTTTAAGCTTTGTTTGTTCTCCTGACAATTCAAATTATGTCACCAGGGTCATACTGAGCAAAAACAAAACAAAACACTGCATTAGAAAGTAATTCGATGCTGTAATACGACTGAAAGACAAGATTAGGTAAAATTTTCTTGCAGTCAGACAGATGCAACCTGGTATCAATACGAAGATCCACTCTTAGCTCAGACAAAATAAAATCTGTTTTGCGATTCCTTGCATGCCTTGGCACTTCCAAATACAAGGCAGAGAGTGTGTGAGCATGTCTGCACATGCACCGTTATGTAGGAAAACAAATAGTTCCTGTTGTTGCGTTAACGAATTTAGAGGATTGTATGTGATACATGAGATTCAGCTGAGCATTGGCTTAAGATTGCTAGTGTAAAGGAAGCCTATAATATTGAACATGTTTGCCTTGGAATATGTTGTAATATGTGGGATTTAGCTTTTGTTTTCTAATATACAGTCCATATAGATCTCTATATGCTATACGATTCTAGGAATATGTTATACAGTATACTGTATCAAGCATTTCTAAATATACTACAATACTTCATAGGCTACTGGTTCTTGTATAAAGCCTCAATGTTTAAGAAACTTCCTGACTTAATCTACAGTCTGGTTTTGAAGCATCTCTAGTTTTAGCTTCATATACAGCATTGCACCCAAAAAAAAAAAATGAATGTAACACATGCGGTAAGGTAATGAATACAATCTGCCAGATCTGGAGCAGTGCCACTTCCTGTGTTTGTGCCACCATCAAAAAAAGAAAAATGCTAAATAGCGAAAGAATAAAGCAGCATGGTGGTCTATTCTGCTGTCTTAACAGAATTCCAAAGCTCATAGCTTTTGAAGGATATGTTAATGTTAAGCAGTGTGATTCTACTGAATGAGTAACATGTTAAAAATAGCCTTTGCCTTTTCCTGTGGTGCTCTGAGACTGTCTAATTCCTCAGCAATTATGGTAATAGCAATAATGCTTTATTTCTTTAGCGTCTCAAGATGTCTTATGATGTTTCTCGAACCTTTGATACAAATCGAAACTGGGCCACATAATAGGCAAAAAGTTCCTTTTTCACTTTTACTGAAGCTGTGTTTAGTTCTAGTGCTGTTTAATTTGCGACTAGCACAGAGAGTTACTTTCTGAGGCGATTAGATTGTGCCAGTGGAATGTGGTTGGTGTTGGCAGTGCTAGCACAGTTAACCTTGACTGCTAGATGCCAGCCAGATAAGCTCCATAACCGAAGCACATACAAAAAGAAGTTCCTCAGTAACAGGCTCAAAAAAACAAGTGTCCCCCAGCTAGTCAATCCTATTAGTTCATATGCTAGCTTAAGACTAGCTCAAGTATTCAAGTCTTATAGCATATTATTTTGTTTTGTTTTGTGTTTCTTCAACTCCCTGAAATTGATATACTGGCAATTTAGCAAATATACTGTAATGTATAGTTGTTAATTTGGTACAAGCGTCTATTCATAGCAAACTAACTAACCTAGCTAGTACCACCACATGCAGTAGCTGAAAGCTTAATAGTGGCCTTCTGGCAGTTCTGTCATTTTAACCCACAACTTTTGTGGGTTGAGATGAAATTACTGGTGTTTATTATTAGTGCGTCTTTCTAAGTTCGATAGGGAGAATCGATGTAAATTATTAAATTAATCCAGCACCATCTAATGATGTTTTTGTATGCAGCTGCATATGGCAAATAACATAAACATTTTGAAATAATGCAGGTTTAATTAATATTCTTGCTTATAGAGCATGTTTGATTTAGTTTACCCCTTGTTAATTAATACATTAACTAACAAACATGTACTAACATGTATTTAAGTTGGTTTTTATTCACGCATGAATTCATAAGACTCATGTTGTAGTTAAGGTTAGCACTTCATTAGTTCGTAATTAGTACATGCCTTGGGGCGCACGGTGGCTTAGTGGTTGGCACATTTACCTCGCACCTCCGGGGTTGGGGGTTTCATTCCTGCCTCCACCCTGTGTGCACAGAGTTTGCATGTTCAACCTGTGCTTCGGGGGTTTCCTCTGGATACTCTGGTTTCCTCCCCCAGTCCAAAGACATGCATTGTAGGCTGATTGGTATCTCTAAATTGTGTGTGTGTGTGATTGTGCCTTGCAATGGGTTGGCACCCTGGCTTGTGCCCTGAGTCCCCTGGGATAGGCTCCAGGCTCCCCGCAACCCTGTGTAGGATAAACGGTACAGAAAATGGATGGTGTATAGTGCATAAGTGCATAAGGATAGTGCATGCCTTAACTCATCAATAGTTCATATTTAAGTATTAAGTATTAATGCAGGTATTAGTGCATGATTATTCACATGCAGTGTTACCGAATAATTTGCTTTAAGATGAATGACTGAATAAAAAGCCATGCCTGTAAGGGGTTTCCTACCATATAACCTTACTTTTTTTTTTTTTTATACCTTTTTTTCATTACCTTTCCAGGTCAGATTTGCTCTGCAGGCCGTTAAAAGATCGATCCCTTATGAGGCCCAATACCTTTTCTAACAAGGGAGACAGTAAACTCACGTTATGTAACAGCTGCAATATTACATTCAGCTTAAATACACTAAGCAAACAAAATAGTCCTTTTGTAATTGCACTGCAAAGTCTTTCAGGCTTAGCGGCAAAGCTGAATCATTTACTGTTGATTCACACAGAGGCTGTATATCATATTGAAAAGCTTTTGTCTACATATTAAGTGAAACCATAACTAAGCCAGTTTAGCTTTACTTGCACCATTACACAGCATCTTCTTATTCCTGGAATTAGATATAATGTGTGTTGCAGATCTGGGGATACAATCAGAAACTCATAAGAATCCTACTCACATAAAAAGGCTACAAGATGTAAGCACAACAAAGCAAAGCATATTATTATTGCTTTTTGGGTGTTTGGTGTCAGTAATTAAGAACACACATACTGAAGAGGAAATGCCAAGTGATAAATAACAAATTATAAAGCCCAGCCAAACCAGCCAGGGTTATGACAAACACATTTGTCTCCTGGAGTTGTGAATTAAATGACCTCAGACACAGTGTTAAAGTGTATTGAGCTACGTATATTCAGTGTCCCTGATTTGAACCTATAATAACCGATAATAATGCATGGTATCCTATTATTTGTATGTTAACAAGTATTATAAGTCCAATGGCTTGTTGAACCACAGAAACAAAAAGATAAAGAACCTTGTTTAAGTTACAATCATAAAAAAAATCATACAATCATAAGAAATAAAAAGAGAAATAGGATAAATATAGGAAGATGAATTGATTTTAAGTCAGATGCTATTTGCACCCATGTGAAAATAAAAATGTAGTAGTCATTGACAAGACATTAGGTTACCTCATGCTAACTAATGAATTTGGCTACATGATTTCATGACATAACATAATAGCTAACCTTACTACATGGCTAGAGAACATGGCTACTGGTTTTAATTACACCATAATAAGCGCTATGTTTCATCAGTAAGAGCTGATTGGATCGCAACCTTTAGCATTCTGAAGCATGTGACCAGAAAAAAGATATCAGATGCTCCATATCCTGTGGGCGGAGCATCCAAGGTGGAGACTAAACATAACAGTTAAATTCCCTAAGAAATGGTTTCTTAGCTGCGATTAGATTCTGTATGTTGACATATTTCCTTATCAAACACAAAGTCAGTGTGATTTACATAACAACCAATAGTGGTTGAGATACCAACCAAACCTGACAGTAGTTTAGCGAGCAGGCTAAATAAGGAGAACAGCAAAGTGATTAAGGAAAACGTTTGACTTACTATTACTGATGGGGAATCCTTGATGTATTAAGATGGAATCGTGTTCCCACTCAGTCTGAGGAAGTGCCATATTCCAGCATTGAACAGCCCCAGTAGAGCAAGACCTGTCCCCAGGGGCAGGACATATGTAGTTCTAGAAAGCATTGAATTAGATGATCACAAAGATGCACAAATGTGAATTTAAAAAAAACTGTTTATTGTTTTCCCAGAAGTGATGAAATATAAAATTAAAATGAGAATATCTCCAAAACTATTTATTCTTTTTTTTTTTTTCAGATACAGTATCATAGCTTTGAAACACTAATTTTGATTTTATGGGCACTTTAACCCAACATTCTATATCTAACATTAGCTAGTTTGGTAGCAAACTTGGTTACTGCTAACATAATTTAACATAATAGTTAGCTCAGTGTTAGCTATCCTGTAGCTGGTCAGACCAAGGTGGGTTTTTTGACAGGGATTAGTTAAGCCACCTAGCAAGCTAGTTAAATTTAGGTAACAGACTGGCTAAGCTAGCCTAAGCTAGCCTGTTGCTGCCAAACAATACTGTGTTATTTATTTAATCAGATTTGACTATGCAAGTGTGTGTGTGTGTGTGTGTTTAAGCAAATAACTTAAACACTATTTGCAAATAGCTGTATTGAGTGGCCATGATATTTTTACCTGGGTGCAATAAATCTGCACTCTATTTTTTTCTTTTTTACATTTTTGAAAAGCTATGAAACACTGGAACTCGTTACTAAACAGATTCATTAGGCCTAGGTGTGGCTGTAGTTGCTACGCTCCAAAACACATCCTCTTTCCTGAAAGTGCTGATCAAAGGCTATGCATCAGATGACACAAGGTGCACTTGCTGCCTTTTGCACTGCTCTAATTAAAGCCTAAGGCCTGATTCTAGCACTGCTATTAAACAGCTTGTGGGTAATTAAGCCCACGGTTTCTCTCTCTGTCTCAGACACAGGATTTCGATGTGATTAACTCCAATGTGGCACTCGCCAGAGATGCCTCTTTTGTGTCTAGTTTCAGAATGTTTAACAGCTTCAGGTTTCAAAATGATTAATGCTGGCATCATGCATTCTTAGCCCATTTACATCTAGCCCACTTACCACTTAATCCCAGCTAGGGTTAATACAGTATAGTCTAGGTAAAAGGAGGACATTTTTAGAGGGAAAAAAAAAAATCCAAAATGAGGGATCAAGACGCAATAAAGGAAGTGAGACAATTTTACACCCTCATTTTGAAAACCACGAACAAAGGAAGTGTGTTGCTGTGAAGAGGAAACTGGAGTAGATGAGTGAATGTGGACTGACATGAACCTAGTTTTCAGACACACATACACACAAATCAACAACTGTAGACTCTAGGAAACTGAGAGCTGACTGCAAGAATAAAAAATTATTTTATCTAGAGATGGCTCAAAAATATACTATATGGAAGCTGATAGTGTAAGCTAGCAACCTGGTCATTTTAACTTTGAGTCATTATTAGCATTGTTTAGTTGAACAAACCGTTAGAGATGATACCAGTCTTTGGTTTAGCTTATAGGAACCAAGGGAAGTAGTGTCACCGCCCCACAACCTCCAGTTACTCTCAGGGATATGTTAGTAACAGTAACAGTATCGTGTTGAGAACTGTCCAGTGGAAAAGTGGACAAACACACTCATACATGACCAACAATGTTTTTCACCTACAATATCCTGACTATGGGAATACAGAGCATTACAGCTCTTGATCTGAAAGTCCAAATCAACAATATTGATCGCTATTTCCTGCCAGCTATGCATTAACTCAGCGGAACTCTGTCCATCCCACAACTGCGCCACTGTACAGCTCGGTCAGGACTAATGGGAAAGAAACGGCATGCAGAGTACTTCCCATGAACCATCAGCAGCTTTTTCTCTTCTATAATGCAGTTACAGACCCACCAACGCCCCAAGACAGGGACTATGTAGGCTCAAGAGCATGATGAGGCCTGGAGAGACGACAGAATAAACACAGCGATCCACAATGAAGCCTCAGCGGTTACGTTTTTCCAAATTCCTTATCCTAATCTTGGGGCCTTTTATAAACAAGATTCAAACCTTTGTCAAAAAAAAACTGTCGACCCATTAATCACAGCACATTGAAAAGGTCCCAGAAATGGTTCTTTAGTGCAACGCCATAGAAAAACAACTTTTATTGTCCAAAAAGAGCCTTTTACTGCATGGGGTTGGTGCCACAATGAACTGAGCAAACATTTCCCACCATAAATAAAACCTTCTACATGGTTGAAACACTTATGGTATTAAATGATTCTTCTGTTCAATGTGAAACCAACAAAAAATGGTTATCCATCAGTAGGCTCTTTGAGGAACCCAAAATGTTTATTCTACTGAAAAATTCTACTGAATTTTTAAGGTTGTAGGTTTTTTTCAACATAGCCCAAAATCTCAATCAAATTTACGATAAAGCAAATCTGTCTTGCCAAATGTTTTTGATTAATGGCCTTTTGGAAAATATTTTATCCTGTAATGATGTTAATTTCTTGTTCATATATTTAATCTTTTATTGTTTTTATACCATTTTCTTTCAAGGTTTTATTTTACTTTATTATCTTACATGAGGTCTCCTGTTGAGCTGTAAAAGGTCATCTCGCTTTGATGTTAGCAACATTCATGACGATGAAGAACAAAACAAGGTTGCTGTGGTTATGATCGTTGCAAATAGCTCAGGCGGTGTCTGTTGTGTAACAAGCCCAAGATGAAACCTCAAAAAACAGCCGCTGGAATGTAAATCAGGAAGGTTATGGAAGGAAGCCATGAAAACCTTCAGAACCCTGGCTGATTTGGGTTGGTTAAGTTACAATGTACTTGTCAGGATCTCTACCTCCATCTATTTTTATTTGAATAAAAGCAGTATGTTGATGAGAGCGCATATGATACTACTCTAATACCAAAACAAATGCATCCTAATCCAATGAGGAACTGTAGCCATGTAATTTATTCTTTGAGAAACCAAAAATATCACCTTTGTAATCAGAGCCAAACATCATTCTGGTACACAGTTTTCTATCAGGAGAGCTTCCTGTTATAGCTAGAGCTATGGCATGTGCAGGCGCAGGAGTGGCTGCTCTGATCCACGCAGAAAGTGACTTCAACAACGATGCTTTCTGCCCCGAGTCGCCATGGAAACAAGAGCTCGGCTCTCTGTTTACTTTGGCTAATTCAGTGTGCCATCATGATCAACAGACGGAATGATGTTCAGCAGAGGATGACGGGATTAATATTTTAGTCGCAGCGAGTCAGCAGCTATGGGAAAGATAATGAGAGTGGGTCCATATCGGAATTGATTTTTTTCCCAATATTTCTTAAATCTGTACTGCATTGCTTCGAATGCTTCAGAGATGCTTCATTGTTCATCAAATTAACAATGTAGAATCATCTCATCTCTTAGTGGAATATTGTCTGCCTATAAACAATATTACTGACTTAAATAGGCAAGAGCTTAAGTGGAATAATTCCAATGATTAGTTTGCAGTATATACAATCACACTGTAATAACAGTGACAAAAGTAAATGACTGCCATCACTATGCCATGGAACCTAAGCTAGAAAGCATATCAAAGACATGGATATTCTTGGCAGTTTGCACTAAAACATTAGTCATGACATGGCACTGAGCCACAATCCTATGTGCAACAGCTTGTGAAAAGCTAAATGGCCCCCCACTGGCTTTGGTTGAGATGAGGTAGAAAGATCAATGGACAAATAACAGCAGAACTAGTTTTTAACTAGTATCCCCATCTCAGTCCTCATGAACAGATTGGTAATCTGTAGAGGTTTTGAGCTTAAATAAAACTCCCAGCGTTTGAGGTTGAGCTGGAGGTCAGCTAGCAGTTGCGGTCTTTCATAGTACTTAAAATGCGCATTATAAATACAAGACTTACCCAATACACTGTTTTATATCCATTTTATAACATTTTCTATGATCAGTCTAAATGTGAAATGATTGTTGCTCAATGATCAATCTGTGGTAAGCAGAACTTTAATTTATAACTAAGAAATGTATTTAATACTCTTTATTGGGCCATTATAAAACAATTTTACCGCAGCACTGCTGGATTCTTAAATCTGAAAGTGTGGATTTATTTTCTATAACAGCAGCTCTGACAGTAGTTCCAGCTGTAATATAAGCAATAGGTTAATACTAATGCACCCATTTTAATACGTTAATCATTTCTACTCTTTCACAGGGACTTGTATGGTGCATACAAAGTGCATAAGCTAAGGCAAATGATAAGTGGTTAAAAAAAAAAACGTGTTATTTATCAAAGAAAAACATCTAATCATTGATGTGGTGAGGATTTCTGTAAGGAGACACTTACTGAACATTAATGGAAGGAGTCTCCAGTGTCAGCGCTCCAGTGTAACATTACATTTTCCGCCACAGGAAAGTTTTCAGGACAGAGGACTTTGCGTTTTCTGGTTTCTCTGTAACATGACAAGCTGTATTTTTAAAAAAATTATTTTTATGATCTTCAAGAGAAAGAAAAAAGAGAGTCTGATGAAGGAATGACTATTTCTAGCTGCTATAATGTAAATGAAATCTAGAACTACTTTGTCTCATAGATGACATAACATTAAATGTAATTATAAATGCTTAAAAAGTGTGAAGTGTTGTTCATTAATAAGTCAGTATAGTAGAAGAGGAATAAAACACTTTGGGATTTGCTGTTATAGGAAAACAATCTATTTTGCATCAGACTGTCTCACACTACCCCAGCGTTGATTAGTTTCCTATAACAGTATGTTCCTATAACCCTGTTGTGTATTTTATTCCTTACTTATTTGACTGTTATAACACTATTTCAGCATGGTGTCATGATTGCAAATTCATAAGTATTTAGATAAGTCAGTTATGAAAAATGTACATTTACAGCATTTGGCAGACACCCTTATCCAGAGCAACTTACATTTATCTCATTTATACAACTGAGCAGTTGAGGGCCTTGCTCAAGGGCCCAGCTGTGGCAGCGCTGGGATTTGAACTCACAACCTTCTGATCAGTAGCCCAATAGCTTAACCACTGAGCTACAACTGCCGCTATACAACCACCTAGGTTTACTTTGAGGGGCGGGGTTAATAACTGTAGCTTTTTTTTAAAATCAATTTAAACAAAATGACTTTTGTGTATTGGGATTCCACCGAATACATGAGGTAGTAAAGTTATGTGTAAGCTAAGGGGGATACTATGCTTTCCTCAGGATCGTCTCTATAGCTTTTCCTAAATTCCTAGGGCATGTCTAGATCTGTTTACCTTTGGGGTAGAAGCATCTCTACTACTTCTTGTCTTTAGCGCCGCAGCACATCAGCAAAGGGTGTGTAATGTGCTATTACAGTTGATTTGTACATGCATGAAGCTCCCTGCAGGCAGAGAATCTTTAATTAACATCTCCACTGGAAGGAGGAGGTGTGGAAAGAAAGTGCGTAAGAAAGCAAGAGAGAAAACAGAAAGGTGCAGAAGGTGTTTTTCAAGCCTTCTGCTTGTGAAGTTGCTGTAAATAACACTCAAGAACATTCCAGGCTCCACCCATCCAGCACAACTCCACTCGTGCAACAGATTAATACAGTATTAAGATTAACTGACTTAAGACCAATCCACTTACACTGACATATGAGATTATCTGTGTGCTAAGTGTGTCAGATTGTGTTACAGAGCAGAAAAAAGCTTATTACGTCATGGTCAAGTAAGAAGAACAGACCACCAAGTAAAGTGCATGAAAAAATTACACTGTACATATGTAGGCTCAGTTATAGCTTAGATGAAGCATAAATATACTGATTTACAGCCAAGATAATTCTATGGCTAGAACACATCAAACCATGACACATCATCCCAGCATTAGCTAGCTTCATTTTGGGAAACTTACTAACTTTAAGTAGCTAAACTTGTTTAGGGATAACCATTAGCAGCTAGCTGGTTAGTTAATATTTTTGTATAATGTTGGATTTCTATTAGGTTAACATTTCTTGTTACAAAGTAAAATAATTTCGTTTTACTAGTTAGCTAGCCCTAGGTAGAAGGCCTGTGGGTTTGATAGCATCATGATCTGGCTAAACTAGCTAAACGTGGTTTGTGGAAGGTTATTGTTCATTTACAAATGAGGTAATTAGTTGTTAGGTCATGTAGTGACGGAGCTAATATTGTGACTGCAAGGCTACTGTTTGGAAAGTATGAAGAAAATGGCAAATTGAGCCAAACTGAGATTGGTGACATTAAATACCACAGATATTTTTTATATCTCATTATGGAATACATCCAATTTGTTGCAGTTTCATTTAAAGGAGATGGCCTTACATACGTAACACTGAAGTAGCAGTACAAACATTAAGTTATTTAGTTAGGAAAAGTGTTAAGAGGATCACTCTCGTTTAGTACTTAATCAAAACAATTCATAAATTGAAAAAAAAAAAAAAATCGAGAAATAATATTTTTGTATGATGTCATCAATACCGGTATAGCGTCAAGCAACAGAATTCGTTATCAGGCTAGACGGTCATACTAGTGTACGCCTGTGGTCATTCCCTAAATATCAAAACTCACTTATGTGTACGAGTTGTGAATCAGCAATATTGACTTTAGGGCTGACGCTTCACTTAAGTCAGTGATTTCATAGAACTGGAATCATACGAACCTTAATGTAGGCCAATTTTTTAGAATATAATTAGAGAAGACTAACCCAGGTAATGCTAAAAGGCTTTTCAGGTAAACACTAATCTTAGGTAAAGGAAGCAGGCTTTGAAACGCAGCATGCACAGCACAGAGTCGCACACTAATTGGATGGTCTGAATGCCAAACCACCACCTGCGAGTCAGGAAGCCTCGCTGCCAGCTACTCGGATTTATGTTCACAGACACTGGAGAGACACTCCATAAATTTCCACCAAATTGATGTAAACTGGTTTTAATCTTTTGACTTATTTAGGACGTTATGAAGAACGTTGTTGGATATTCTGTTCAATTAGCAGCTCATCTTTATGTGCACAAACATTAACACTAAAGGAAAATGTTGACTATGAGCAGTAGATTCAACACTACCTATTTCTGATGTATTGTTAAAAACCTCTCACGCTATGAATTCCTGGAAAATAGCCTTATAAAGTGTAAGTGAAAGTAAACAATGGGGCAGAAAAGCTTTTTGATAACAAAGGCTTTATTACAACACGTTCCTTTTTCCATTTTTGAGAATGGGTTTGTGGCAAAATAACATGGTTTGCTGAGTGTTACAGAAACCCAGGGGAAAAAAACAAAACAAAACAAAACAAAACAATTTCATCAACACTTGAAAGCGACCACATGGAAATTTTCATTTCCAGAATTGACAGCTTCCGTACAACAGGACAATTGAGATTGGGCGCAACACAAAAAGCAACCCCAAAAAACCCACATGTACAAAAAAAGGGTACAATCAGTTTTAAAAAAAACCCTCTTGTGCCTTAGGAATGTTTCCCCATCTAGGTGGCTTCCACCGTTTCCTCTTCCTCTTTTGTGTCAATCAAAAAGCATTTGCTTGAAGCAGCGCTAACAAGAAGGTATTAATTATTGATGACATACAAAAACCAAATATTGTGCATTTTACTGTAAAACTCAATTTCTTAATAAAAAAAAAAGAAAGAAAAGAAATGCAACGCCACAAAATGGTGAGCTGGTCACACGTTGACATAAAGCCATACCCCGATTGGTCAATGAAAATTTTGGGAATGTCCACATTCCGAAGCCACGCCCCCTTTGTCCTTTGCCCCTCTTCTGTCTCTACGCCAATAGCCGAGGCCATGGAAGCCAGATGGATCCAAGCTACGTGCGCCAAAGGGTTAGAAGCGCTCTTTTTCATTGCTGGTTTGGAAAAGGGGGGTGGGTGGATGGTTTTCGTCTTCTGGCTGTTGGTGGAGGATGATTTCAGGTCCACCCAACGTTGATGGCAGCTTTAGGGTTTTCTTTTTAGCATTTTTTTTCCTTTTGTTTTTTTTTGACATTTTGGTTACAGAGTTATACAGCTAAAAGAAGTGAACAAAAAGAAGGCAATGTGTGGGAAAGGGGGTGTGCACAGTGCATGATGGCAGCTTGGGGTCTTCACGATGTCGCCTGCTTCTCCTGTTCGATGGCTGCACAAGCAGGAGAAAAAGGACAATTAGATGCCATCATGGCTTTGGCCCACACCCATTTTTTTTTTTTCCATAACAGGTTCTCTGTGCTACACGCAACTCAGTATCTTGCACAATAATGCTGTAAATCACTTCCTCTCTTACAGAGCTATTATACAAGGCCTTCTGCAATGCCACTTTGACCGTTTAAAAAAAAAAAAAAAAAAAAGACTTCCTTACTTTCTTTAGATGGGAGAGGGTTCTTCTCCTGAGTCTCGGTCTTCTTCAGCTTGCTCTTGTCGAAGCTGGTGACCTCATCGAGATTGGGTTTGTCAGACATGGTTGCTGAGTGTCTGTCAAGAGACAAAAAAAAAAAAAAAAAGTGCAAAACTGATTTTAGTCTTTTTTTTTTCTTTTGAGAAAATGCTTTAAACCACCTACAGTGTTCTTTTCATTAAAGCACCTTGTGTAGTTCACATTGTGAGCTTTTGTCCAGCCACAGTGACTGCACTGACCACACAAGAGAGAACAAAACCGCACCCTTTCTGAATGGCGTCTGAAAAAATAACCCCGAAAAAAAAACCCCAGAACATTTCCACATCAGTGCATCTTCGCCCTGTAAGAGCGCCAAAGCAAATGCATGCAAATGTGACGATTGGGGAATAACTTATTATTAGTATTATGATTTTTTTTTTTATGATCAGACATTTTTGCGCACCCCCACGTGCGCGCACAAAGATTTACGGATTCAACGCTCGTGCACACACAGTATGGTTGGAACCACCGCCCATCCTGGCTTAATCTCTAAAATAGAGGGCTCTAACGTTTTAGTCACACCCCAAGCCTACTGTCCCATGCACATATCCGATATCTTATTCATGCATTTATAGGTATGAAGCGCCAGAGTGACTAATCAGCACGCATTAACAGCCTGCAGCACAAAGGCGCACATGCAACAAAGGAAATGTGTCAGTGGACCTGATTTCCTCATTTACACACACAATGAAACAGGCTGTAACAAAATACTTTAAAAAAAAAAACAAAACAAAAATCCATCATTCTTCACTGATTCATTGTTGTACTCCTTCGCATAACATGCATCAAATAGCATAATCAAATCTTTGAACAAACTATCAATCTGTAGCACCATCAGCAATCATGAATACGACAAGTAGAAAAAAAAAATCAGAATGCATACCTATATAGACCAGTTAGCGTTTGAGATCTCGGATAACTCTGGGTTGCAGCAATGTGGCGCGCTATTGCGCAGAGCCAAATATATGCCCAGGGATATGCAAATGAGCGCGTGACGTCACCCCGAAGCCCCGCCTTGTAACAGGATCAACTGACTTCATGTGATGAGCGTTCAACACTACGAATCTCTTTATTTAACAACATATATACACTGACGAAAGTGTAAACGCACAGTTTGTGCATGGATATTACAAAATATCTGTCTCTTGTTTGGGGTCTTGATTTTGTCCAGGCTGAGAAATGTGTATTTGCGCCACCTGGTGGTCATTTTGGGGTACTACTAACAATCATTTTCCACTTTTTTTCACTTATCACTTTCTATACACTCAGTTCCTGTTTCCCTATGTACATTGTATCTACACCTAATGGCCCTTTTATTATGTTCACCCATTATTATACACTATGTCACTTTGTACTTGTACAATTATTGACTCTATCCCATTTGTTGCTATGCACAATTTAAAAATTAGTCAGCCCTCATGTCCGTCACTGGTGATCTCATCAGTTTGTCAGACATGACAGCTGAGGATTTGTCTCTGAAAAGTGCAAAAGTCATCATCATCATCTTCAGTAGCTGGTTTATCCTGGTCAGGGTCACGATGGATCTGGATCCTGTCTAAGGTTCACAGAGTGTGAGGATGGGATGTCTGTCCATCGCCAGTCTATCACAGGGCACCACACACACACACACACACGTATTCACACTTATTCACACCTACAGGCAATTTAGTATAGCCAAACACCAACTGGGAAGAAACCAGTGGGGTTTCCCAGGGGAAACCCACGCGGGGACACAGAGAGTTACCCCGGATCAGGGGACCCTGGAGCTGTGTGGTGGAATTGCTACCTGCTCCACCATGTTGCTAACTCATCTGTTGCTATGCACAATATGTCAGTCTTCCTTTACCTTTCTATATCATCTATTAGTGGAAAATGTCCACCACAGGACCACCACTGGTGACCTCATCAAGAGTTTGTCAGACATGGATGAAGAAGTGCAAAAGTGACTAATTATTTTTTCACTCAAGCACACACACACAATGCGCTCTCTCTCTCTACTGCACTGACCTCAAAAGAAAAAAAATTGTATTTGCACAGTGGCCCACAATAATGATACTGACAAGGTAGTGCCATGTGAATGTGTGACACTGGTATTAGTCACTGACTTACTGACTGAAAGAGTTGATAACAGACTTGTGTATACACACACACACACACACACACACAGATCAGCCATAACATAGTGTAGGCCCCCCTTGTGCTGCCAAAACTGCTCTGACCCATCGAGGCATGGACTGCACAAGACCTCTGAAGGTCTTGTACAGTCACAGATGCTCGATCGGCTTGAGATCTGGGGAATTTGGAGGCCAAGTCAACACCTTGAACTCTTTGTCATGTTCCTCAAACCATTCCTGAACAATTTTTGCAGTCTGGCAGGACACATTATCCTGCTGGAAGAGGCCACTGTCATTGGAGAATACTTTTACCATGAAGGGGTGTACTTGGTCTGCAACAATGTTTCAGTAGGAAGTACGTGTAACATCCACATGAATACCAGGACCCAAGGTTTCCCAGCAGAACATTGCCCAGAGCATCACCCTGCCTCTGCGGGTTTGCCTTCTTCCCATAGTGCATCCACATGATATAAAAGAAAATGTGATTCATCAGACCAGGCCACCTTCTTCCATTGCTCCATGGTCCAGTTCTGATTCTCATATGCCCATTGTAGGCACTTTCGGTGGTGGACAGGGGTCAGCATGTGCACTCTGACCGGTCTGCAACTACGCAGCTCCATACACAGCAAGCTGTGATGCACTGTGTTTTCGGACTCCTTTCTATCATAGCCAGCATTAACGTTTTCAGCAATTTGTGCTACAGTAGCTCTTCTGTAGGATCGGACCAGACAGGCTAGCCTTCGCTCCCCACCCGCATCAATGAGCCTTGGGCGCCCATGACCCTGCCACCTTCCTTGGACCACTTTTGGTAGGTACTAACCACTGCATACCGGGAACACCCCACAAGACCTGCTGCTTTGGAGATGTTCTCTCTCTCTCTCTCTCTCTCTCTATATATATATATATATATATATATACACATACATATGTGTGTGTGTCTGTGTGTGTGTGTATCAGCCATAACATTAAAACCACTGAAAGGTGAAGTGAATAACATTGATTATCTCATTACAATGGCACCTGTCAAGGGGTGGGATATATTAGGCAGCAAGTGAACAGTCAGATCTCAGGAAAAATGGGCAAACGTAAGGATCTGAGCGACTTTCACAAGGACCAAATTGTGATGGCTAGAAGACTGGGTTAGAGCATCTCCAAAGCAGCAGGTCTTGTGGGGTGTTCCCAGTATGCGGTGGTTAGTACCTACCAAAAGTGGTCCAAGGAAGGACAACCAAAGAGTTCAAGGTGTTGATTTGGCCTATTTATATATATATATCTTCATCAATGCTTACGAATTCTTACTTTTTTGTTCATTTATGTTCATTGTTTATTTATAAGTAGAAAGAGAAAAGACATTATGTGTGGTAATTTGAAGTTGATATATGCACATTAAATATATTAAATAACAAAAATAAAACCCCTATTTCCCCTCCCTGGATATATAAAGTGGCCATTTCACGACTTCTACACATTCTACAAGTTTACTGAGTCGAGACATTTACACTGGCACTCCTTATCATTAATTTTAATCTCCATCCCTTATTTTGGATAATTTTGTCTTTTTATTTAGTAAAACATTATTTTGTCATTTTATTTTGTAAAATTTTGTAAAGTCTGACCCGGAAGTATTAGCCGTCAACATCCCCAATACAGATACACACGTGTTTCTGGTGAAAGAAGCGGGCGCCTGTATGTACCGGGTTTCTGCTTAAATCTACAACTGAATAATGTAAAGATTTAAACGCCGTTTGAGACGAAGATGAAGTTTGCATATAAGGTATGTTTAGACACATAACGCTTTGAACATGGTTACCGTGAACCCATCACTGTCCGGGAGGAGAGAGAGCTAATTAAGCTAGCTGGCTAACATACGGTTAGTTGCAGTTAAATTACAGGTAAACTTCAAGAAACACAAAGGGCACAAATGTTTAGAAATAAGCAATGTGTGTGGGTCATATCCTCCATTTCAACTCACCCTGAGGAGGCTGCATCATGGGCTCAGAATCTGCCAAAACATTTAGTACATAATGTTTGGTACAAATCTCAAATATTGTAGTAATCTGACCCTGGGTTTTTAAAATGTGATACATAGAAAATAATGTTAACAATCTTTTTTGAAAAATATTAACCTTCACTTTTTGGTGTCTTCAGTTTTAATGAGCTTCCAAAGCTGTGCCCTTAGTTTACTTCTAACATAGTCCAGCTCATGGTAAGACTGTAAATACAATATTAATAATAATAATAATAATTCTGAAGTCTTTTCAGATGCTCGCAGAAACATCAGTATTGTAGATAGTTTTTACACAACCAACTACTGTAAATCTCCAGCATGTCTGAAGTCTGTATCTACAGTACTGACCATCCTGTGAGCATCTGAAAAGTGCCTCAGAAATGCAAATTAAAAAAAAATGAAAGCCCCATATTTCGGAGAATAAGCCTACCGCTTGGATATTATCTCTAAGTATCTCAGCTCTCATCAGAAGAGAGCACGCGAGCACAGCTTTGTTGGATCACTGAAATAAAAGCCAACAAAAAGTGAAGAAAGCTTAAGTTGTAGAAATCGGACACTCGTCTGACATAAAACCAGCTACATTGTGAAATATCAATATCTAATCAGCAGTACTTGGTAATTCTCAGTTGCACTGAGTGTGAGTAGGGTACAGAGTTTCTTCTGAATTTACAGGATTTTTATGAATACTCAATTTCTTTGTGTAAAAGCTCGTACAAACAATTTACAAAAAAAAATCCATTCGTGTCCAGCTTGATGAATGAACTTTTGGAATTTGGTTAAATTGACACGGAATGACGCGTTTATTTACTTCCCGTTTGCAGTTTTCCAACTTATTGGGGGCTGTTTATCGCCACGGGAATCTGACGTTCTCCAAAGATGGCAATTCAGTCATCAGTCCGGTTGGAAACCGCGTTTCTGTGTTCGACCTGAAGAAGTAAGTGACACACATTGGATCAATTCTAACATTCACACTGTTTAACATTCCAATTCAGCACAGCCAGCTTTCTCAGCCAACCATTAAATGTGTCCAAAAAGGAGAGAAAGAAGGACGGAATACGGTTTATACCACAGCGCCATTGTATTCTCAAATCTGGTTGGTCAGGAGCTGTTGATTAGTTTATGATTATAGCAGCTCTGACAGGAGTTATGGCTGCAAGACAAATCACAGGTTTATATTAACGCTCGATCAAATATATTCAAATACGTCATTAGTTCTATAGTAGTTACTCATTCACAGGGACTTGTACGCTGCATAATCTATGAATAATGAACAAATTTAAATAATGCGTTTTTATATTACACAAAGAAAAAAAGGCTAATTATTGATATGGTGATGTTTATTTAACATTAATGGAAGGAGTCTCCAGTGTCAGTGCTCTGTAACGATCAGTAAAATCAGTAATTCCTTCATGGAAGAGTCTTCAGGACAGGAGACTTTGCCGTTTCTGGTTTCTTGATAACTTCAAGAAAGAGAAAACGAGATGATGGTGAGAGAATGACTGTTTATAGCTGATATAATGGAAGTGATGACAGGAACTAACTTGTCTCAAAGATGTTTTACAACATTAAATGTAGCTAAATGGTTATAAAAAGCATCATGTGATTCATTAATAAATTAAAAAAAAATTTTGGCAGATCACTGAGGTATAAGAGGAGCCTTGGGACTGGCTGGTGTAGGACAACAGTTTACTTCACATCAGTCCGAAGCCCGACTTTAATACCACAGCAATTTGTCAATGATTACAATTTTTAATTTATTACTGAGCAACGTTTAATGTTGATGTTGTTGAGCTACAGTTAAAGTTGTGGGAATGTAAACAGGTTGTGTTAGCTGCATGTGATTCCTCACATAACAGCAGCTGTGACAGTAGTTCTGGCTGCAAATCGAATCATAGGTTTATATTAATGCGCTTGTTCTATTATGATCTTGTTTCTGTAGTAACAGTTCATTCACATGGACTTATTTGGCAAACATTCCACAGTAATCTAAGGTTAATAAAAATTGTAATGGCTGTAGAATCAAAAGAATAAAACACTTTGGGATGTGCTGGTACCAGTAACTCCACTTTGCACTGGGAGATATTACACAACACCATCATTAATTATTATCCTATAACAGCAAGTGCCTAGGAGTTTTATTCCTTACTGGTCAGTCAGTGCTTTAATGAATGGTTGGGTATGTTGGTTAATTTACATTCATGGGATTTAGCAGATGTTTTTATCCAGAGTGTCTTACAGACCAGAGATTCTTACAGAAGTGCCTTAAAACATGTGCTTACACTAGCGTAAATACGCCATGGTCTAAGAATACCGTGCGATTTATGAAAATTGTGTTGCAAAATTTCCTGCCCTACAAACCAGATCAACGAAGTAGACGGAAAGTCTAGCACCACTAAATATGCACTCATTCACTTTGCTTTTTTGTCCTGCATGTTTGATTGGCATCAGCATCAAAACCATTAACGATAACGCTGTCTGTATTGTTTTAGTAATAAGTCCGAGACATTACCAGTGAGCACCAATAAGAATATTACCAGTGTGGGGCTCTCACCTGATGGAAATACAGCCATACTTGTTGATGAAGGTATCTGTGTTTCTTACTTGTCATTTTTCTGGTTTCCGTGATGAAAGAAGTGGTGAGTTGGTCACTAGTGTTAAATCATGCATTGTAGATGGAGCAGCCGTATTGGTCAGCTTGTTGACTCGAGCTGTACTTCACCATCATCACTTTCACAAGCCAGTCAACAGCATCCGCTTCTCTCCCGATGGCAAGTAAGTCGCTCGAAACACACACAAACACACACTTGGCAGGCAAATAGAACTGGATTCAGTCCACAGCTTACCTGTCTACCTAAAGTCCCATTAATTATGTGGTGTTGTGTCTACTTTCTATAGGAAGTTTGTGGTTACTAAAGAAAACGTCGCTCTGATGTACCATGCCCCTGGAAAGAACCGGGCCTTTAATGCGTTTGTTCTGGATAAGAGTTATTATGGACCCTTTGATGAGACGACCTGCATCGACTGGACTGATGACTCTAAGTACAGCACTTCAGCTAACCACCTCACTCCTCCTGCTAGCACATATTGTCTTTACGCTAGCGCTAGATGAATTCAGATTTTTTAATCAAATGTTGACGTTTCATAAAAACGAAGAATTTTTCTGTTTACGTTTATGGTTAAGGTCACGAAAAATGTATTGAGGATCACAAGAAAATGTTTACAGAAGATAAATTGTTAATCTAATTAACATAATAACATCACCAGCATATGGTGGTGTCCTTTAAAAACCATAAGGAGCATGATGTTAAAGATTTAACAAGTCGATGGGGATGCCTCTACCCCTAACAAGTCTAGTTGATCATGTAACTAATTTCTATTCCTCCAATACCCTTAAAAATATACTTCATACTGGCTCCTGGGTGGCACAACATACAAGTGTTTGCTGTTTGTCTGGAGATTGCAGTCTGAATCTTGATGATGCTACAGCCATCCATGCTGAGGCCATGCTGTCTGGGTGGGAGGGCATTCTCTCTGGTGTACTCTGTCCCCTGTCAATCATAGCGACACTAGCCAATCTTTGGCATCAGTGCGCTCGTACACGGATGCGGGCATATAGCATTTTCCTCCACGTGTGTTACGCTGCCCTGTGACGCAGGTCAAAAAGATAAGGTTGGCTCTCTTCACGTCTCTGCCAGGAAGCACGTGTTAGTCCTGACCCTTCAGAGTTGGTAGCTGTCATATGATAGGAGAGAGCTGGCTGGTGGGTGGGAATTTGCAGCGATATATTGGCTCTGTATTTATAATATGCTTCAAACAGGAAGGAAGGTATTGAAGAAAAACTTGAGACACTTTTGCCCTTGGTGTCTAATTCCGTTCTTGCGTTGTGATGAGAATTCCATATAAATCCTACAAACATTCAACCACTCGTTCTTGAGATGTCATGTTAACGAGAATCTTGTGCGGTGGCATGAAAATACTTCCAAACCCGAGTGTGTAGTTTTGATGAAAGCGTGTGCCTTGTGATTGGAGAGAGTAAAGCCGAGCACAAGATCAGTCCCACTCACTTTACATTATAAAAATATAAATGGTGTCATAGGTCCTGGACACAATGAAAACCCCACTGTTTATTTCTTAATTTTACTGCGTTTCCTGTCACCACTTGATCACATTAACGCTATTCAAAGCAACCACACATTTCACTTTTATCTGGTCTTTGTTGTCTCAGGTGCTTTGCAGTGGGGAGTAAAGACATGACCACGTGGATATTCGGAGCAGAACGATGGGCGAATCTGATCTATCACTCTATAGGAGGTCATAAGGACATCATCGTGGGATGCTTCTTCGAGAAGGACAGTCTGGACGTAAGGTTTTAGCGTCTCCTGTTTGCTGACATGATTTTGGTGAACACCTTGAGATATTGAGAGTACAATTGCTTCATTTCATATACATTGTTAAGAACTAAAAGTGTGTTGTGGTCAAACCGGGCAAACTTTCAGCTGCATTTGTTGATGTTTTAGTGGATGTGGGTCAAAGACCATAAAGAACAAAGACAAAAAATAAAAATGGACTATTCTGAGAAGAGAAACTGTAATTTTGTAATGATGTTTTATGTTATTTAATCATTTGATGTTAAAACTTGCAAAAACAGACTTTATTGGAGTGATGATAAATTACTATATAGTGTTGTTATTATAATGCTAGCATATTTCTTCTTATGCAGTTGTACACTGTGAGTCAAGATGGCGCTCTGTGTGTGTGGGAGAGCGACACTGAGCTCGATGGCTTACGCAAAGGACCCAAATACTCGGAGCGGAAGAAGATGGAGGAGGAAAGAAAGAGACGGGAGGAGGAGGAATCTAAAGAGGATGAGGAGAACGAAATCGAGGAACTGATGGGAGAAGACGGGCAGCCGAGGGGAGAGGTGATAAAAGGGAGTTTGGATGCGCCAAAAGAAGTGGAGGGCATCAAAAACGTCCGTTACAAGCAGAAAAGCAAGTATGTGCTACATTTCAGAGTCGGTGCCCCTTTTTGCTTGTGAGAATATTTCAGGGAATGTGAGCTTCGTTCTATTATTTAATCACAGTTTATTTTTTACTGACTTGTAAAATGTTAAACTAAAGTGTTGAGGCTTTGTCTGGACAGTTGTCTTTGTGGTATTTGGAATGCTTTTTTTTTTTTTTTTTTTAAATCACAGACACTTTTTCAACAAAGAGGGAGACTACAACAACCTGACAGCAGCAGCTTTCCACAAGGACACACACATTCTGGTGACGGGTTTTGCCTCGGGAGCTTTCCACCTCCATGAGCTGCCTGACTTTGACCTCATTCACTCACTCAGGTTTGACCAAACACACCATGATGCCAGAATTCTTAACCTGCGTAACCCATATTAATGCGTGTGGGTATGTGTGTGCATGTGTGTTTTCCCTGCCATATCAAGACTTACGGCAAGTTATATCCTTGGAATTACAGTGCTAGTGTAATAATGGTGGATATTTGTATATTTTCTGGTTGTTAACTTTTCTTTTGGTGTAAACCACCAGTATTTCAGATCAGAGGATTTCAGCTATAGCCATGAACCCCACTGGAGACTGGATTGGCTTTGGCTGTTCAGGTACAGACTCTACATATAGAGCATTATCATAGTGCTGATATTTCTCCGATCTTCATCTGTCCAGTTTGGGTGAGCCTGTGTTCACTGTAGCCTCAGATTCTCGTTCTTGGCTGACAGGAGTGAAACTCAACGTGGTCTTCTGCTGTTGTAGCCCATTCGCCTCAAGGTTTGATGTTTGTTGCATTCTGAGATGCTGTTCTGCTCACCATGGTTGTAAAGAGTGGTTATTTGAGACACACTTTCTGTCAGCTCATACTGGTCTGGCCATTCTCCTCTGACCCGTCTCATCAGTAAGGCGTTTCCACCCGCATATACGCCACTCACTGGATGTTTTTTGTTTTTCGCACCATTCTATGTTAACTTTTGAGACTGTTGTGTGTGGATATCCCGGAAGATCAGCAGTTTCAGAAATACTGAAACCCGGCCCATCTGACAAGAACCATGCCACAGTCAAAGTCCATGAAATCACTTTTTTCATGTGAACATTAACTAAAGCTCTTGACCTATATCTGCATGATTTTTTGCATTGTGCTGCTGCCAAATGACTGGACAGCTGCATGAAGGTGTTAAAGAGGCCAGTGAGTGTATATCTCTCGCTGTAAGCTGTTTTTTTTTTTCTATTGTGTCCTCCTGAAACTGAAGCTAAAACTTGGCCAGATTTAAAGCACACGCCCATAAAATATAGACAACTTTTAAAAGGACTTTGAGAGAAGTGACCCTTCCTGGGGTTTTAGGCACGTTCCTAGCTCAAGTATAGCCTACGTACATGTTATGGGCATGTGGCCTACTATTGATCAAGCAGTAATGATCAAACATGCTTGGCCACAAACCCTATGACAAATGCTTAGAGCAGTCAGTTTTTATTAAAGTGAGATGTATGTGGTGCGCAGGGAATTTTTAGTGTGACCACCACGCATACAGTACATCATGAATACACTCCTATCTCTGTGATTGATGCAGAGATCCAGAGAAAGTAATTGCTACATACCTCCGTCCAGCAACATCCGTAAATTTTATCCTGTCCCAATGGCATTTAAGGTGACATAGCATGTAATGTAGCAGCATTTAATCTTATAACTTAAGTTTTCAGTGTGCTGTGTTCTTGTACATCTGGGCAGAGATGTGTCATTCAGAGTAGTCGTAGTCAGTGGAGTCCCTTCCAAACTATATTACTGAACGTTCTCTGGTAAAACTAATCCAGCTAGAATAATGTTATTGTCGCATTAGGAATGTAGGAGTGAAATGGTTTGCTGTGTGTGGAAATCATTACCAAGTTGCCCGTTGGTTTTAAAGGTCTTGGACAGCTGCTGGTTTGGGAGTGGCAGAGTGAATCCTATGTGTTCAAGCAGCAAGGCCACTTCAATAACATGGCCTCTCTGGCATACTCTCCTGATGGACAGTATCTGGCCACCGGAGGAGATGATGGCAAGGCAAGTTTATTTTCCAAAATTGTAGATGTAAAATGAATGTATCATGTGTTCAGTCTAATTTTTAATCATTTTCAGGTGAAAGTGTGGAACACCACGAGCGGCCTGTGTTTCGTCACATTCACAGAGCACACGAGCAGCGTAACTAACGTCACCTTTACAAGCAGTGGCTTCGTGGTGGTTAGCGCCTCTCTGGATGGCACTGTCCGAGCTTTCGATCTGCACAGGTAACGGAGGATACAAAAAACTCATTTTCATGCCCCTTGACCATTTTAGTGTGAAGGTCTAGTGTGAACTTCACTAGGGTATACCAGTCAGACAGTCCAACTTTCTGGACTCTCTTCTGAATCTCTTTTTAGGTACCGTAACTTCAGAACACTAACTTCTCCACGGCCGAAGCAGTTCTCCTCACTGGCGGTGGATGTGAGTGGGGAACTTGTGTGTGCTGGAGCTCAGGACTCGTTTGAAATTTTCCTGTGGTCCATGCAGACTGGACGACTTCTGGAGGTCAGCCTGAACCCGTCTATGAACTGTCTGATAATGGTTAATAGCTTGTGGCAGGCAGTTAGCACTTAATGAAATATTAATGTAAAACTGTAAGATGTCGAATGGTAACATATATTTGTATGCAAGTGGATTGTAGTAAGTGTAGGGGAGTGAAATGTGTGTGTTGTCTGTGTGATAGGTGCTGAGTGGTCATGAGGGGCCAGTGAGCAGCCTGTGCTTTAGTCCCATACAGTCTGTGTTGGCCAGCGTATCCTGGGACAAAACAGTCCGATTGTGGGACATGAGGGACAGCTGGCAAACCAGAGAAATCCTGCGGCTCACATCTGATGGTAAGCGATAGTAATGGGGCATGTTACTTTATTTAAAACCATGTCTGTCGAACCCGGTGTGTGAGGGTGCGGAGGAAGACTCGGGAGGCAGGCGGAATTTTAGCAGAACTCCGGGATCGCATTTATTCACTCCGCACTTTTCAGGGCACTCAACACAACTCAACACAAAGGGACAATTCGGCAGAAAAGTGTCCATCATGATCACGCTGCTTTTGCTCCGTCAAGTTCAAGCTTACGCTCCTCGGTGTGTGTGTGTGTGTGTGTGTGTGTGTGTGTGTGTGTGTGTGTGTCGCCGGTTATGGGAGTCACTGAAAGCACAAAGAGACACAAATAAGTAGACTGGTGGTAATAAGACACAGGTGAGAATCATCACACGTTACCTGCCGGCTCAGCCCGTCTCCTCTCTGTCTGCAGCTGACGCTCGACCACGCCCCACTGCAACAGTGTTCTGTATGTAATGCAACACTGTTTTGTATACTTACTAGCCAGAAGCAGTGTTTCAAATTTGGGGTTATAGATACACATAATTATTAGTTGTATTATTTGCAGTATTTAAAATATATTACAGCCTTTAAAAGTAGAAGCCCATTGTATTATAAAGATGCAGTATGTAATTCTAAGATTTAACTTAACCATTTGTAAGATTTTACTGAAGTTTATTTAATAGGGCTTTCAGGGGAAAAAAAAAAAAAAAAAGAAAACATCAGCACTGAGAAGTTGGGAAAGGTTTAGTAGAGCATAATAATAAATAGAGAGTGGGAGAATCTTAAGTAAAGATTGTAAGAGAACACTTCCTGGATATATGTATCAGACTTTTCCCTTCTGCCCAGGTCTGGTAGTGACGTATCGTCCGGACGGTCAGGAGTTGGCCGTGGCCTCTCTGGATGGTGAGATCACATTCTGGAATCCTCAGGCAGCGACTCAGACTGGCTCCATCGCCGGCCGCCATGACCTGCAGATGGGCCGCAAAGAAACCGACAAGATCACAGCAAAGCAGTCAGCCAAGGGCAAGTGAGTATTTCTGAAATCTAAAATGAGCTGCAGGGCAGAGCCCAATTCCTAGTCATCTATTACTATTCTTAGTTTAATTTCAACACACTAAAGGCCTTCATTAAATGGAACACTGCCAGACCCAAAGTCTGCAATGCAGATGATTCCCAGAAGCAGGACTGAACAGCCATACTGTAGCTCAGGGGTGAAGAATGTCAGCTCGGGGGGTAGAGACCAGAACATTTTAGTGATTACACTGATCAAAAACAGGTCCTTTGGTGTCTCTGTGTGGGAAATCCACCAACTGTGCTGCAGTCTTCAGGACTAGAATTATTGATTTGTCACTCTAGATGGCAGACGGTAGACCACAGTCTATAGATGTGGCCTTAGTCTTTATTTTCCATCTAATTCATGGACATCATATTATAGACTGTATTGTTAGGCGTTGCACTTTTTTTTTTCCTGGATTCAGTGCGCTTAAACCAATAGTTCAATATATTTGGTGAAGTATGAATGCTGTTTTGAACTAGGGTGCAGCCCAGGGAACTGATATCTGAGTCCATTTATCAACAGTGGTATGGGGTTTGATCCACTTCTGGGGTGGCCATTAAATAATGTGCCATTATAAATAATGTGACAGTAATAAACATTAGCTAAAAAAAAAAATTCCATAAAAGCAAAGCAGCTTCAAAGCACTATGGCTATTGTTGAGCAAAAGTAATGAAATAATATATAAACAAAACATTTAATAAATGTTATAAGAATAAGTATTTATTATCTCCCATTTTGCAAATATTTCACACACAGCAGTAGTGGCATAAAGTTGCAGTTCTACATAAGTCATGAGAGCAGAAAGACACCAATACATGCCAATATATGCAAATTATTTACATGAGAATACTGGAACACTATTGGCTCTCATGTTTTGTGAATTAATAGCATTTTCTTGTCACATGTTCAATCCGAATTCCACCATTACAAAAAAAAAAAAAAAAAAGTTTTAGTGATTATCAGATGTTGACCTGCAAGGTTAAATTAATTAGGATAGTATTTAATAAGAAATACTTCTTGTTGTTGGAATGTGTTTTTTTTAAACAATGTTTTTACCCAGGAAGCCTCACAAAGGCTGTATTAATTTTAAAAATGATTAGTAAATTATCTGTTATGAAGGAACGCCGCATCTGTGCATATAATGATTAAATTATGGTTTTCGAGATCTGTTAGCATGAGAGCATATTTGGGGGGAAAAAAAAAATCCTCTAATTTCTTTAGGGCCTTCACTTCGCTGTGTTACTCTGCTGATGGCGAGTCCATGTTGGCTGGTGGCCACTCCAAGTTTGTTTGCATTTACAACATCAAGGAACAGATCCTCATGAAGAAGTTTGAAATCTCCTGCAATATGTCTCTGGATGCCATGGAGGTACAGTCTCATCGGCTCATAATGAATCCTAAATTAGACGTGCTCTCTTGTGTGTGAGACTTCCTGTAATTCTGACTATTTTAAAGGCCAGTAGTCGCAGCTTATTCTGTAAATTTAACTCACATGTCTCTGTGCACTGTTAGGAGTTCCTGGATAGGCGTAAGATGACGGAGTTTGGCAGCTTGTCACTAGTGGATGAAGGCACAGGGGATGGGGATGGAGTTAAACTCAGCCTGCCTGGGGTCAGAAGAGGTGAGAGGATTTCTGCTGCCATCATTTTGACCTCAATAAAGAGTCATTCAGCTTGATGATGAAATTTTTGATGTGTTTAGTTACTAATGTAGATTAGGTAAGCTCAAATCTGCTTATTCAACATAAACAAGATTATATCTTGATTTATACTGTAAGTGTTATCTTTTAACAAGGTGATCTCAAATTTACAAATCTGATTGGTCAGAAAGTGTTGATTAATGTTCTATAGCAGCAGCTCTTACAAAAATGCTGTCTTCAAGGCATGTCATAGGTATCTATTGATGAATTCGTTCAAGTACGTTACTGTTTCTATAGTAACAGACAATAGACAAGGACTTGGGTGGTGGATGCTCCGCATAATGTAAGACTAATAATAAACAGATGAAAGCATTTTGTAATTTAACAAACAAAAATATATAATCGTTGATGTGTTGAAGCTTTCTAAAAGGAGGCAAGTATTTAAAATTTATGGAAGGAGTGTCCAGTATCAGCGCTTTGTACAGGTCAGTAAGGGTTCTGCCATGGAAGAGTCTTCAGGACAGAGGACTTAGTGCTCAACATGGAAGCACACAATGATCTCAGACAACTCAATAATGGTATTCTGCTCAAGTCTGCAAATGCAGTTAAAACAAATTACCCTGTTTGGAATTGTAATGTTAGTAAATCTGGAATAGGTCTCCTTGTCTTCTATTTGCTGAGTGATTTGCTAAAGAGTGAGGCCCAGTAGTGTAATGTGATACAAGATTATGTTCTATCAGTAAAGAGAACCATCCTATATTAACCCTAACATGTTAAACCCCTCCAGGCGACATGAGCTCACGACAATTCAAGCCAGAGATTCGCGTCACCTCTCTCCGCTTTTCCCCCACTGGTAAGTAAACGTTATATTCTTGTATATACATCTATTTTCAGATTTCGAAATAAACAGTTAAACATTTAAGCTATATAACAGATTTATATTTGCTTATAGCTACTTAAGGGAACCGAGTCAGGTTCCAGAAGTTACAATGCTGTACATTAGTGAATCTGATTATTAGTGTTAACAGGTTTACTTAGCTGTCACCATCAGCTACAAGATTGTTAAATCTTGGTAGAAGCCACTGGTCAATCTAGTTGCAACAAAACTAGGAAGAAAATATCATATAACACCATGTTGCTTACACAAATAAACACAATGTATACCATATTAACAAATTGCTAAAAATACACGCAAAAACCCTAACTTTGGAGGAAATACGACTTTGATTTTTATTCGCAGTGCTTTATGTGATCAGTGGTACATTCCCTTGTAAAAGACAATAAATATAGTCTTGTAACTTTTCCCCCTTTAGAAATAATTGTTACAAGGGCATGATTTATATTGTAGCTAGTTTGTTTGTTTGATTCAATGCGTAAAACCCTTAATTAAAGAATTTTCTCACGAGTGGAGAAAATGAATACGAAATTTGCCCTGGTGCGGAAGGCTGTAGAAAAAATATTCATGGTCAGAGTTCACCTCCTAAAACCGTCAGTTTTGTTTAGTCTGATTAGCAGTTTTGTTTAGTCTGATCACCTCAGGACTTAAAGAAACTATAAGAGCATGGAACTGTTTTTTCACTCTCCAGCAATCAGGACACAACTAAGTTAGTCAGCATCAGAAAGATTGTATTAGCTTCTTCTGTTCTCCAATCAGGGCACAGCTTTGTTATATGAACACAAAATCATACTGAATTGTCCATGTCTGTCCTTCAATCAGGACGAAGCTGGGCGGCAGCCTCCACGGAAGGTCTGCTTATTTACTCCCTAGACGCCTCACTGGTTTTTGACCCCTATGACCTGGACATGGACGTCACACCAACTAGCATCCGACGTCAGCTGAGGAAGAAGGAATGGACATCAGCAATTGTGCTCGCTTTCCGCCTGAATGAGACCTCTCTCATTAGAGAAGTGCTGGAAACTGTGCCTTATGACCAAAGTAAGTACAAATGATTATCTTCATATATTTCATATATTGTTTGAACATTTGTAGTAGACTAGTGGTGAGATAGTAAGAAGGTTTTCACAGAAGAATGGTGCATTAAAATGACAGGCATGGACCTCTAGTCTTTCCCTGTCAAACATCTACTTATGCCAGAAAAAACCAGCATAAAACTAAACGCATTAAAACTCAATGACAGGAGAAGAGTTACATTTACCACCCCAAAGGTGTACTTTTCCTCCCAGTAACAGCACATCCCCAAGGTGTTTTATTCTTCCTATGCCACAGCAATTTACCAATGATTATATTCATTTTATTAATTAAAAAATTTCAGATTTTTACCAGTTTATAGTTACGTTTACACCAGCCTTGTATTTTTTTTCCCCTCTTGGATTGATTACAGAAAATGTATTGCATCTCTTAATTGTGGGCTTCTCTTTTGCTCATTAAGTCGAAGTGGTGTCCAGCTCCCTGCCAGACGTGTACGTGGAAAAGCTGCTGGACTTTGTGGCCTCGTCTCTGGAGAAGTCCCGGCACCTGCATTTCTACCTTACCTGGGTGCAGAACCTCCTCACCTTACACGGGCAGAAGCTCAAAAACAAGTAAGGAGGACCCACAGTGTATATTTCTGTGCAGTTCACTGTTGATTTTTAATTGTTAAAATTTACTTATTTTCTAGTTAGCAGAATTAGAATTTGGAAAATTTATTTTCCAAATGTACAGGTTATACAATAACTTGACTTGTCGTATCAAGTAACCAGAGTCCAACCTACCAGGAAATGGATGAATTATTAACTCTTAAATGCATCACGATTCCACTTTGATGTGGAAAAACATAATCTGACTTTTATTTAGGCCGAATCTCAAATGGCTTCATGTTCACTATATGTGCACACTACTGCATAAATAAATGCCTGAAATTACCTACTTATATGTTGTAACTCTTTCTTTTGTTTAATTAACCTTTTGGTGCACTAACCAAAAAAATGTTCATCTATCTATCTGTCTAAGTTCAAGTGTTAATATCTACAGATTTACACAAAAAAAGCTTAGAAAAATAACTACAGAATCTGTTAGAAGACTTTTCTACAGAGTTAAGCCTTTTTAATTTTATTAGTTCATATTTAGTAATCACCATCATCTTTTTGTACATCAAGCAACCCAAAATGTTTAGGAAATGTGTTTCAGTAGAAAATTCAAATAACAGTGGAGTAGTAAAATTTGTCCAAGCCTTTTTCATGTTTAAAATGAACAGGTTGTGCTAAAATTTTAATTCAGATGCAACAGAATGCATAAAGAATTGATGTGTATATATGCATAGTGGCCCAAATTCCTACCCATCCTACCTATGCAGTGTGTATACACATCCATGAAATCATGTACATATAACCTAGGACTACATGAAACAGTGCAATCTAACAAACAGCAAAATTAAAGTGCCATAGTGTGCCTTAATGAGCCCAATAAGCATATTAAACTTCATACATTGTACAATAGCTCTTCTACTTATTATACTTACAGTGTGCTTGACTGGATCATAAATTAATGCCACAAGAAATTAAATGTAGCTGTTTTGCTTAAATAATTTAAAAATGTGAAATGATGCCTTATGTTGGTGTCATTAGCATTAGTATGTGCAAAATTAACCAGCATATTTGATTGACAGGTCAACAGCAATACTCCCAACTATACAGCAGCTGATGAAGAGCAGCCAGAAACACCACGATGACCTCTCTAAACTGTGAGTCCAGAAACTCTGCTGACACAAAAACCTAAATTATACTCCAGCTGTCTAAAGCTAAAGGGTATCCAGGCTCCAAGCCTTTAATTTCATTAAGGCCTAAATTATAGTACATGCAAGTGATACACAGTTACAACTACTTTTTTTTAGTCGATTGTTAACATTAAACACATTACTTGACAAATGAATTCCAGTAATTAACCAACGGCGGTTTTCCCCAGCTGTGACTGGAACATGTACACTATTCGCTACGCCATGGCTCTGTCCAAACAGAGAGGGATGAAGAGGACTGCGACAGATTCCCTTTGGGAGGAAGAGGAGGCTTCTTCAGAGGTCATGGGTTCAGAGGATGAAGAGGAGGATATGACGACTGAGTCGCTCATAGTGGAGAACTGACTGGAAAAATAGACCCCTCTATATGAAAATCATTTGAACCAAGAACTGCAGGGAAAAGATATGAAAAATAGGTTGGACCAGTTTAAAGAATGGAGCTCTCTTTTCAGCTTCATGAACACGTGTACACTGTCTGCATCTATTTATCATCTTTTATACATGTTGATAACAGTATATACCATCAGTAATTTTATACAGGACATGTTTGTGTGTATAACATGATTAAAAATACTCAAATATCTTTTTACATTTTGTCTTTTTGTCTGTTAGCATTTTCGTTGTTGTCTATATTTTGGGGGGAAAAGCTCCACCCCTGGTAGGCTGGCTGGACTCCTTGTTTTAGTTGGTTGTCGGTTGTTGACAGAATTTAAATTTGACTGTCAGAAGAATTAGTCTGCTTGAAGAGAGATGGTGCTCTGAAATGTCCATACTACCAAAAAGGACAAATATGATGTATTTCCTATGTTCAGCTCTTTATGATACATCTTGGGGGGTGTATGCATGCTAATTTTGCCATTTAGGAAATGCTGAAAAAATGCTCTGTCCTACCAGCATGGAGTCTTCCAAGAAGCAGACAACCTTAGCATGTTAAAACAGCTGAGACTAGCATAAGGCATGCTTTTTATTAAACCAGCGAACAACCAGAAACTGAATCAGCAATGTTTGGCTAGTCTACCAAAACCATACCAAATTTGTGATGCAAGCTATTTTTCAGGCACAAGAGAGAGCAGAAAAGATGAAGTATTTTTTTCCTCACTGTATTTTAAACTAATGTTGGGTGTAGTTCCTCCCTCTCGTCTTTTATTCAATTTATGCTTATATAATATAGTGCTTTTAACAACATACATTGGGCCTCATTTGTCAAGTTGTGTGTAAATGTTTTCGTAGGCCAAACCGAACTTAAAATTTCTCTCCGATATACCAAAGTTTCGTTAACGCTGACTGATTTTGTACTAACCAACGTATGCTGATGAATCAGCTGTAAAGTGAAAAGCACATACATGCAACAACTCATTTGCATTTAGTGACATCCACAAAACTCCATAAAAGTTAAAGCTGAGAGCTGTAAGTACAAAATGAGGCCAAGCAAAGGAATTTCTCAGAGGCAGAATGGGAAGTTATTTCGACTTGCGTCTACACCAGTAAAAATATTATTTAGCAGTTTAATGGCACCTGAAAAGGCTAAACTTGAAATTACGGAAAATATGAAGGTCTGATTTAAGTAAGGCGAAAAGAAAAGGGTTTGTACCAACAAGATGGTATGCCTATTCCTTGTTATTATTTTTTAAATTTAAATATAAAATTAGGCCAAAAATGTTTAATTAATAAGCAAAAACATTTGACTGGCAGTGTGTAAATGAAAATGGAATATCTCATGTATTTATTCAAACTCGGAGTAATTTAGACAAAAAGTTGGATTAAACGCATGCATCCGTAAACTTAAGAGTCTACAAGTCAAACATTGCACTGGACCTTGGATTCATGTTGTGGACTGATGAGAGTGGGGTCTTGTGATCCTCTGCTCTTGTGGCCTGTTCACCTCAGGATTTGACGGGTTTGTGCGCTCAGAGATGCTTTTCTGCTCACCATGGGTCTGAAGAGTAGTTGTTTGAGATACAGTGACCTCCCTGTTTTCCCAGGCCAGCCTGGCAGGTTTCCTTTCCCCTCTCTCATTGATGGGGCATTTCTGCCTATGGAGCTTCACCGGATGTTTTTTCAGGTTTTTTTTCACATTGACTCTGGGTGGTCAGCGGTTTCTGGGGTACTGAATCCAGTTCACCTCACAGACGGAGTCACTGCAATCACATTTTCCCCTAATTCTGCTGTTTGATGTGAACATTAGCAGAAGTTTTTAACCTGTATCTTTATGATTTTTTGAGTTGCACTGTTGTAACAAGACTGGCTGGTTGAATAACTGCATGAATAAGCAGCCAGGTCCATAAATATTTGGACACTGACAAAGTCCACAGTATATTTGAGTTGAAATTAAATAATGAATCAACCGTCACCTGTGTCACCTTCACAGACTTCTATGTAAGAGGATATTTTAAACTTAAGGTTAGTGTCGCTGCTCTTCATCTCATCATTTCTGTGTTTTGCAGCAAACAGATGTGTCCAAGATCTACAAGTCCATTGGATGGTGCTCTCATTCTTCAAGTCCAACAACACTTACTGTAGATGCTCCTCTGATTTCCCTGCTAGCCACCAGAACACCAGGTGGTTACTGAACCAGGGTTCCCAGCACAAGCTGTGTAAGGTAGCATTTTATCCACTAGGTGGTGAACTGACCCACGTTCGGCCTGCCTTCCGTCTTGTGTGTCTTTTTGTGGGCTGGATTCTTGAAAATAAGCTTATGTGTATATTAATGCCTATATATGAAATTTCTGCATTTATTATAAGTGTACTCTATCATGTATTTCATAGATCAGAAGAGACAGAGACTTCTGTGTGATAAAATCCGATGTTAAATTGCATTTCTTATGGCACAAAAAGTATTTATGGGTCCCTTGGGTGTGTGTATATGTATGTGCGTGGCTTTGCTAACTAAAACAAAGAACAAAACATTAAAAACGGGACAAAAATTGTGACATTCATTCAGAAGTCATAACTAATTCAAATTAAATACACCAGTCATATGGATGTCAGGCAGTGTACAGTAGTTCTTGGTGTGCTTGATCTCACAAATGACTAAGCTAGTTAATGTTTACAGTATTTAACTTTTGGTCCATGGTTGCTTAACCATTTTTGTTGCTGCTATGTATTGTTATGATGCAGTGTTCAACCCTAATAGAGTCATTGTCGATGTACTGATAGATATTAGATTTTAACCCTTTTTTAATATCACAACCAGCCGTCACTGCTGGGAAGTATTCCCAAAATGATCTTTGTCCTTCTGTGAAGATATATAGATTGGATTAGAAAATGATTAACCCAGCAAATCTGTAACGAAGTAATAGCAAACATTTATCAGCTATTGCAGACTGTAAGCGTCCTGAGCTTGGGATGCTGTCTGTGGACTTACCGAAGTCACCCCCACGTCCATGTGGGTTTCATGCCGATTGGTGGATTGACTACTTTAAATTGCCCTGTGTGTGTGAGCATGTGTGTGCATGGTGCCCTGTGTTTTGGGTTGTGTGTTCTCGCTTCATGCCCTGGATAGGCCCCGGATCCACTGCAACCCTTACGAGGATAAGGGATAAAGCAGTTACTGCAAATGAATGAATGAATAACCTTCATAATAACCTTTTTAACATGGTCTACAATGTTATTGAAAATGTTACATGTTTGCCTGTACATGTTGCCAGTGGGCAGCAAGTTTACCAAAAAGTCACTTCAACATGCTTTGGGACACACCTTAGCATCATTATGTGTCATTAATTGTGGACCATTAGTGGACAGTGGATAGATTTTAACCAACCGGACTTCTTGCGAAAACAGTGATGAATTTATTGGTGTTGCACAATTGCACTATTTGTCCTTATAATACACAATAATAGAAGGGATTTATTTATAATTGCACTATCCGTTGCACCCAGATGAGGATGGGCTCCCTTTTGAGTCTGGTTCCTCTCAAGGTTTCTTCCTCATATTATCTCAGGGAGTTTTTCCTTGCCACAGTCGCCTCTGGCTTGCTCATTAGGGATAAATTCACAGTGATAAATTCAAATATTTACAATATATTTTTTGTGAATCCATTTATTTCTGTAAAACTGCTTTGTGACAATGTCCATTGTTAAAAGCGCTATACAAATAAAATTGAATTGAATTAATTGTAGTGCACTAAGCATGGGATTATCACTAGTTACAGGATAGAAATAGAAATAGAAATAGTGAGCTAATGTAACCAGCTATTTAAGTACCCATGCTAGGTAAGTTATATGCTGCTGGTCAGGTTGTGTCATGTTAGCTAGCTAAATTTAGCAGAAATCTAGCAATTTACTACTTAAAGTTAAATAACAATTAAGGAGTTGATATGGTTAATAAAAGAATTTTATCTGCAGTCTTCATGATGACATAATTTGTTAACAAATGTTTGCAGTATGTCTTATAACCTGCTAGGCTATTGGCACGTGCCTAAGATGTCTTGGTAGATTTCAGAGCGACAAGATAGAAAAAGGCTTCAAAATCTGAAACTCTGTTTTTCTCCTGATCTTGTGCTGGAAAAATGTTCAATTCCTGCACAGTGAAGTCAAGGTTTCTGAGAACATCTTCAACATTTGCTTTGCTTAGTTGGAGGCAGGAGAAGCGGATTTTATCAATATAGTAGAAGGTCTCTCCTAAAACCCCAAGCATCACCAGAGCTCCACCTGGACGAAGCAGCTTTGCCACTCTACGAAGTGCATTTCTGTACGTCTGGAGGTCTTTACTCGCCGCCTCAAGACACAGGGACGTTATCACACAGTCTGCTGGTTCAACACTCTCTGGATGGAAAGGGTTTTCTGAAAGGACGTCACATTTCAGCACTTGTTTCACCCGCTGTCTCAGTTTCACTTCCACATCAGATGAGCTGGAGGAACAGAGTAGAAACAGTTCATTCGTTGGCCATCATCTTCCTCTATTTTTATTATTACTAGTATATTATTATTAGTTTATATTTACTATTAATAGGTAAGCTAATATCAGGGTGATTCTACAATTGTGGTAGCAAACTGATGCTGTGGTCTTTACTTCATAGCTGCCTTTTTTTTTTTTAACATATTGTAATATATTTAAAACATCCCTTAAATATACTTGAAACAGGAGTCATTGAAGGAAAACTATTTCAGACATTTGACCTTGCTGTAACCTTGACCTTGTTTGGATCAATTCCAAACATCTAATCAGCTCATCTGCTAGTTACAATGATAATTCCCTATAAATCTACAGAACATACACAAATGTTTGTCATCGGGGTTACCAATATTTAGATCTAAACATTCTGTTTAGCCTATTTCTGATTTGAGGTCCTACACTATATAGCCAAAAGTTTGTGAACGCCTGACCATAACACTCATGACCCATAATGACCCATTATGATAACAACCATGATGATGATAAATATTATTACTGATTTGGTTTAATTTACACTCTCATTCTTTCTCACCTTCTACCATCCATTTCACACACATAATCAATGAGAGGCTTCCAGTCAAAGCACCCTTCTTCATTCTTTATCCATTTCTTGATTTCTTCACGATTCCTGTCTACAAAATCAGACAGCACGAGCTCGTCGAAGTGCTCGCACGCGCTGATTACGGTGTGAATCGTCGGTCCGCTTCCCACATCAATCAGCCTCTGACCTTTGTACTGGCCTGGAAATGAAACAAAATCATTTCTACATGTATACTTATAGGATTTCACAAGATGTTTTAAGCTGTTTTCCTGTAGACCACACTCTTCCACACATGTAGAGTCAGACTGTGTAGAAGAAAACAGCTTTTTAAAAAATAGTCTTGTTATACGTTACTGTATCATCCACCCATCCTGCTTATCCCACACAGGGTTATAGGGGAGCCTGGGAAACCCACTGAAGAACAATTTGGTAATGCCATTTAGTCTACTTCGCGAGTCTTTGGGCTGGGGTACCTGGAGGGGGGAGAATATGCAAACTCCATGCACATGCAGGGCAGAGGCAGGATTCAAACCCTCAGCTCCAGAGGTGCAAGGTGAATGTGCTAACCACTAGTTGAGTCACTAATATATAATACACTGTTTTAAATACTCATTTAATACCCTTGTTAAAAATCACAATACAACTTTATAATCTTTAAAATCATGGCTGCAGTTTCTGACGGTCCTTACCAGTTGAAAAAGTCCTGCTTAGGCATCCTAAAACGAAAGTAAGATAGCCTTCCTCCTCTGAGTGTCCTTCTGGACGGGAATAGAAATTATTCATGTAGGCTCTCGAGTCAAAACACGCCTGATAGTAATCCCCCTCAGTGAAATGAGAGCTCTCTGCCATGCTTATTCAGTAAAACGGTTCCAGTCAGCAGTAAAGGAGAATAAACAACTCGCGAACGAATCGTTCGGTTTTTTTAAACGACTCTTCAAAGTGAATCAGGTGAACCGAATCGCTAGAACGAACAAACCGTGACGAACCGTTTCCTCTTTATGTCCTTTTGGTGTATTGCGTCAGTGACGATGTTGACACTGGACTGTGAATTGCAAAACTCCAACCTAAACTATTATTCAGCAGCACCAAGGTTATCTGTGATTGTGTTTCCTCCTGGTTCTCTGGTTTCCTCCCATCTCACAAGAACTTGCTGGTTGGTGGATTGGACATTGCCCCTAGGTGTGAATGAGAGAGAGAGAGTGTGTGTGTGTGTGTGTGTGTGTGTGTGTGCTTGTGACCATGGTCAGAGCTACATACTGTATGACCAGTCCTCTAATGCTGAGGATAGCCTCCTCTTATTCCTCTCTACCTCAATGAGTGTTTTATTCTATATTATGAGTATTCTAGCTTTTTCTTAGTTACTCACTGCGTTCTGTTGCTATGTTCATCTGTTCATCTCTATGGGCTTAGTCTGCACTGTGTAGTTTTACTCACTATTCAGTAAGCAGCACTTACCTCTTATATCTTCCATGCCGAGTCAAGTTCTTTCTGTGTGTTTTTTCCTTCGAATATTCCACATTCCCTGCCAGCTAACCAACTGACAGGTGTCTGAGTGCCCCTCATCTTTCCTGTGCCACAGCTCCCCATTAAAGAATCACATGGAGCATGTCCCTGAAAAGCAGAGGCTGGCAATGAGGTGCTTTACAGCTGGAAACGTTTTTGATATGTTAACAAATATTGCTATATGATATTATTGCTATCTGAAAATCAGAACCCAACAAAGTTGTTGATCTGTCCCCCAAGAAGTTGTTTCCCACTTGAACAGAAGTGAGATAGGCAAATTAGGTTCCACAGCTCAAAACAAGGGTGTGTATTCAATTCTAGGTGGTCATCCAATTCTTGATCTTAGAGTACTGAACTGGTTTTTAAAGACCTTCCCTTTTCACATGCTAAGTCTGACAGGACTGGTCCCACTGCCCCAGAACACAGATGCTTTTTGATGTTTGCCTTCCAAGTACATGCATTTCAGTTCAAAGTGCTTCCCTTCAGGGATCTAATTAGCTTATTCTAATGGTCCTCTAGGAGGACCTTAAGGACCTTCTTATGAGCTTATGCAGCATGTTGACTTAAATTGGGTGTCTCTAAACAACTGCCTTTTTGCTAGCAGTCACTTCATCTTTATTTCAATTCAGTAGCATGTGTTGGTGGCCAGATGACTCCGAGCTGACCTCTGGGTGGTTAAATCCAGGATTACTCAACACTGTGAATCAGTTATTTGAGCTTCAATGAGAGTTGGCCTGCAGAGCATTACAAGCTGTTATTTAGTCTGGACAGGAGTCACCCATTCCTCACACCAAATGTTCATCTGCTATGGAGGAAAGACATGGGGAGCTCACTTGTGTAAGCACAGGCTGGCCCATTGGGTAGGGGATGCCATCATCTTGGCTTGTAGACAGGCTGGGCATCCTGGGCATCACCATGTACTTTCTGCAGATTGTACAAGGTTAATGTCACCCCTCCTAGTGGTAAAGAGTGTGGTGGTCATCTCTAAGCAGCTCTCAGGGTAGTCAGGTTCCTCATTACATACAGCATACAGGAGTAGGAAGTGTTAAAATAGTAACACATTTTTTAAAAAAAATAGTAATAAAATAGTAATACTGTTTTTTTTCTTTCTGAGTGTGTAAAATGGTGGCATTTATAGTAAATACTGCATCACGTCACCATGTGATTTTGTTGGAGGGCTCAGCTTGAATGTGCACATGCACTAGGAGGTAGCCAGTTGTTTTATACCCCCCTCGCAGTTACTGTATCTGTGGTTCACAGAACCACTCTTAGATACTCACTGAGCACTTTATTAGGAACACCTGTATACCTGCACATTCATGCAATTAACTAATCAGCCAGTCGTGTGGCAGCAATGCATAAAATCATGCAGTTATGGGCCAGCAGCTTCAACTACAACAGCAGAAGACCACGTCAGGTTCCACTTCTGTCAGCCAAGAACAGAAAGCTGAGGCTGCAGTGGGCACAGGCTCACCAAAACTGGACAGTTGAAGACTGGAAAAACTTAGCCTGGTCTGATGAATCTTGATTTCTGCTGAGGTAGGGTCAGAATTTGGCACCAACAGCATGAGTCCATGTACCCACCTGCCTTGTGTCAACAGTCCAGGCTGGTGGAGGTGGTGTAATGGTGTGGGGAATGTTTTCTTAGAACACTCTGGGCCCGTTAATATCAATCATTCATTGCTTGAATACCACAGACTATTTGAGTATTGTTGCTGACCATGTGCATCCCTTCATGGCCACAATTTATCGATCTTCTAATGGCTGCTTCCAGCAGGATAACGCACCATGTCACAAAGCAAAAGTCATCTTAAAGTGGTTTCATGAACATGACAATGAGTTCAAAGTTATTCAATGGCCTTCCCAGTCACTGGATCTGAATCCAGTAGAACACCTTTGGGATGTGGTAGAACGGGAGATTCACAGCATGAAAGTCCGCCTGAAAAATCTGCAGGAATCTTGTGGAATCCATGCCATCAAGAATAGAGGCAAAAGGAAGGCCCTACCCAGTATTAGTATTGTGTTCCTAATAAAGTGCTGTAACTAGTGTACAGTGCTTATGTATATAACTAGGGTTACTGCAAGTGAAACTGGAGGCTACAGGATATTTCTGGATGAGTATTGATCCAAAGCTTATTTTATGAGAAAGAGTGTGGAAGAGTCAAATGCAAATGACGCAGGCGCTTCATAAGGACATGCTGGTAAGCTCTGTGGTATGCTGTACTGTGAGAAAATAACATGAATTGTTCAAATAAATAAATTATGTTTGACAAGAAAGTTGCTCCTAGCATTTGTAGAGGAAAGATATTACTTGGATTAAAGGATATAAAATCGAGACATTGGAATTGAGACGTGAAATATAAATTTTGAAGAACATTAAGATGCTGAACATTTACATCTTGACTTTCAGTGACAATTAAATTTAGCTATGTGGTTTCGCTATTTTTATCTGTTGGTTTCCTTATAATTAGTCAAATACATGGCACAATTATTAAATGTGAATAAAATAAATTAGGCAAAACATTAAGTATATACATTAAGTTATTTATATGAGAAAAATATACAAATCTACAATCTGCATTTATTTCCTACCACCTCACTACATACTCAATATAAAATATGACTATGAAATAAACATATTCCTAAGCAACTGGTACTAAATATAAATTATAAAAATAATTTATACTGCTATGTCTGGCAGGATATAAAATAATTTAAAAGCCTGAAATAAAGACTCCAAGACAATTAAATATTAAGCAAATCCACCATTTTAATGTGCAGCAGAAGCTAACTTTTACATATGAAGGAAGTTCAAGCAAAATGTACAAAATATACATTTGTACCAACATAACAAAAACATTCTTACAAAAAAAAAAAAAAAAAAAAAAAAAATCTTAAAAAGTCTCTCAAATCCTGCACTGTGCACTATACTCTTAGACTGTACACTAAGCACTTGCACTATGTAGCACATTTTTGAAAGACAGCGTCTTAAATCAAACAAGTTGAAGTGCTTAACTTAATGTAATGGTAATGGCAAAACATCACATGGACACATCACTTCGTATGCACCAGAAGAGCTTCCACAGCAACAACCAATTTTAAACCCCCAAAATGTTAAACCTAAACTTTTCTCACTCAATGGATCACTATTTTAGAAAATTTGAAACCCGCCTTACCTTCTTCCTCTATGTAGAGCAAGTTGTAATTGCTAATGCAGCAAGTATTAATAGCACACCACTTCTAATTTGTTTCTTTTCTGAGTATGAACACGCTACTTGCTCTAAAAGTGTGCTAAGTGCACGATTTGAGACAAAGTACCTCAGTAACACTGGCCACTGATATGTGCTAGAACAGTGTATGGGTCAATTCAAGTACATAAAAAAAATAAATAAATAAAAATACACATGAATATATTATAAATTCTTGTTAAACACACAAATGTCTAAAAAGTCCCTTTTACAAATCTACAAAAAAATACAAAAATGTATGTTGGTAACACTACTAACTGGTTGGCTCTGTATAAAATGGAGTGCAAAGCACTATGGTTCCTAATATATTGATTTTAAGTTCATTGGCTTTTGGCCTCGATAATGCTTAACTGAAAGAAAATGAAAATTTGAATTCTTCATTAACAACAAAGTTACTTGAGCACTATGGCTTAACTCCACATCGGAATAGTTAACGAGCAATGATTTGAAACAATAGATTTAATGGCACGAATAATACCATCACTATAGTTATTAAAACACACACACACACACACAAAAGTGTTAACACTTTACTTAAGAACAATGCTCATAGAACTAAATGATACCTATATAAGTACTTTATAACAACTGACATAACCCTACATTATAATGTCACAAAGAATGCTTTTGTCAATTTGATGTAAATTATGTCAAGTTGACAACACAAAATGACACATGAGGTTGTGTTATTTCACTTTCTGGGCACAGTTATATTAGAGCATCATGATAGCTGACGTTGTAGTTTTTTTTCTCCCCAATTTGGTCACCCGTCAGTTCCCGTCCACCAGCCAGCTCTCCCCTATCATACAACAACTACCAACCAGGGAGGGTGAAGGCCAGCACGTGCTTCCTCTGAGACATGTGATGTCAACAAAACTTTTCAAGCACCTCTCCAAACTGCTGCTCATGTTGCCTCAAAGGGCAGCGTAACACACTCAGAGGAAACCGCTATCTACCCTCTTCCGCATACATGAGCTCAGAGACACCCATGACTGGCTAGTGTTGCTGTGATTGACAGGGGAGAGAGAGAGAGAGTACATCATCCCTCCCATCCAGAGAGCACTAATAATCCTTTATAAATGTCGATGAAGGTTTATATCAGTTTTCACAAAGAGCTTATGTAGGTGTTATGCAGTCCTATGAACATGCATAACCGAATTTACTAGAGGCACAAATGGCATCAATTTTGGAAGGAGCACTTCCATATTCATTTTTCATTGATATTTCATTACATAATTGTATTGGTACCGTTTAACCATACATCAGATTTTAAACATAGTTTTGATGTTCAAAATAAAACTACAAGCATTTTTCGTCAGATGAGGTATCTCATGTCATGATGTTTTTTATTCTATGGAAGCCTAATTCATAGTTACTCAATAATCCAAGAAATAATTGGCTATTTAACTGTTAAACTCTCAATTCATAATTAGCCAGGAACAAAACAAACATGACCTCTAGCTATATGGTGCAGACGACGTAACTAACGTTACATTATTTTATTATACAATGAATCCAATGCAAGCCATCTTTCTGCTTCCGTCAATATTCTCAGGACTAAAAGTGATGTATGTGCACAGTGCATTATGGGAAAACACAGTCCCTAGGTCAGAGACATCATCGTATAACATAAAATTCAACCATAGCGACTATCAAGAAGTCTTGTTAGAACAGACTTTCTGAATTCTAGTGTTTTTGAAATATTTGACATCCTAGTAGGAACATTAAAAGACGTGTTCTGACCAAGTCTCAGCTGTTTCTACCTTGGGATCCACAGTATATTGAGTTGGGCATCTCACAGTAACGGAACAGTAATGCACAGTTTTGTTCAACAACCATACGGAACCCTATGAAGGCGAAAGCGTTCACAGTCTTCATACAGTGCTTGGCATGATTTGTAGCTTAATGCTCCCATATCTTGCACCATTCCTCAGAGATATCGTGGAAAACTACTATTGGCACCTTCTAATGCATGAGATGACAATGAAGATGTGGACTGAACCAAAGTTAATAAATACTATGTGGCAGAATTAAAAGTTGTTCGAATTTACAACTCAGTCCAACAAATACACAGAGGTACACGTGGTAAATGTCACCATCTACATAAAGAAGATCAAGGAGCTACAGCAAACAGCTTGGGTCAGATGAAGATGTGTAGGCTGCCAGCTGTTTCTTCAGGAGTACAATAGTGCTGTGCAACTTCAGAAATCACAAAGTGTTTTGTTCAATTTCTTCACAGAAATTGTTTCAGTTGCCATATCACAACCCAAAAGCTATGGCAACCATGTACCAAAAGTTAAAAACAAACTCTGTTCATTGATTAGAGGTCAGATAGTGATGATTCAGTTGTCTGTGGTGTCTATTCCCTGGAGAGTGATGTTGTAAGCTTAGCAGCTACAGCTGGAATGTCCAGTGGGGAATGGCGTGATAGTGACTGGACACTAGAGGACATACCTGGAAGCCTACTTTCTTCTCTCATTATTCAACATCGAAGAGGATTGAAGAAGTCTACTTGTAACCTGTTCAAAGAAATGATGGAAAAAAAAAAATGTTTGTGCCAGAATTATCGAGTTGCATGCAAGATTATAAAATAACAGCAGCTTTGCAAGAGGAAATCAATAAACAGTCTGATAGCGTCAAGTAGGAGAAAGCAGTGCTTTGGAGGAATAATGTGGCAATGTAAAGCAGTCAGGAGGTGAAAAAAAAAGTAGGATATGAAATAAAATAAAAGCAGAATATTTTAAATAAATATCTGGAGAATTTTCATGCTCATAGTTTTTGACAAGAGGCATCAGCAATACTATGTAGGATTCAAGGCCCTAGAAGCCACAGAGTGTGATTGAGAGATATCTCCATATCAAGGCATAGAGAAATGTTACATAAGAGAATTGAAACAATTATAATTTATAAAACTTTTTTTTTTTTTTTTTTTTTTTGCATCACAGCAAATTCAACTGAGAAATCCAGTCAATTTTGGATTCTAAAATATAAATGCTCAAAGTATTTTGTGTGACGATGCATGACGGGTTTTGTTAACACTTTCCTTAAGGGTGGTGTTTATAAGGCTACATGACATTTACACGCCTTTCATGACAACTGAAAAGAATCCTTCATAAACAGTAATAAAGGCTTATACCAACAGGAACCAAATGTCAAAGACTGCTTTTGTCCAAAAAACCTGAGTCTAGTGACGTAAATGGTTGTTGACATAAGGTTGTGTTGTGGCACTTGCTGTCACATGACAGCTGACTACGTAGCTCAGTGTACTTTTGGTATGTCACTTATGTACATTTCCTCTGGCCCTTGGGTAATTTTATATTCTTGCTTCCAACATTTATACACACTTTGTTTCATTTTTCAACTAACCTCGCATGGCAAGCTATAGCTACGTCGCAAATGGTATTTATGCACTTTCAACTGAGAGACGCAGCAAAGTATTTTCGTGGACTGAACTGTTCTACGTATTGAAAAATGGCTGTAGTTCAGCGACTCTAAACATAAACCATGGCTTTCTGTAGCAGATCCTCTGTCAATCACATGCTTTTATGTAAATTATTTAGCTGAATGCAGCTCATCAGACCAGTGACTAAGCTACAGGGCTAGAGAAGTCAGAAAGAGGAGTTTTCCCAGGGCTTTTTTGAAATAGATTTTTCATTTATTTACCCTCTTGGGTCTGATAATTGAATTGATGACATGGCCATTTGAGACGTAGCTTTTATTACATCACTACATACATAGATATCTGACATATCAGAAGTACACTGGACTACAAACTCTTTTTAGGAAGCTCTCACGTACAGTGGGTAAACTTCGAAAGTGGTGTACCACCTGTTAACATCACAAAAAATAAAATATGACAAATTACATTTGACAAAAGCAGGTCTTTATGACAGGAGACACCTTTAGACTCTTTATGTAGGTTTATGCCAGCTCTCATGAAGGGCTTAAGTAGGTAGCCTTATGCAGATAATGCTTTAGTTTATTGATGCACAAAGGTTTTTAATAGTATTGGATGGTCACAGTTGTAAATTCTGTCGTCTGAAATTGAAACAAAGCGTTCAGATCTTACATAGTACGCTTTTAATGCTGCGTTGACTTAAGTCGGAAGTGGGACATCAGAACTCGTAATTACGTCATTTTTCGACCTTCGTCTGCTCAAGCTACAAAGTGAATCACGGTCGCCTCAGTGTTCCTCTTTGATTAACAACAAGCTAGCTAGCTAACAGTGATGAGTGATGTATATTTACCTCCTCAAAGCAGTGAACTGTATAGTCAGTATTATAGATTTAACAAGCGAATAGATCTGTATGTTGATTGATCTAAAGCAAATATTTGCATATACAGCACAACTCGTTTAAAAGTAAAGTAAGTAAGTGCTACTTTGTTTACTGCTGATGCCGTGCGCAGCCATGTTGATTTGACGTCATGTGCTGAAATCGGGGTTAAGGAGGCCTTCCTGACTTTCCAAGCATTTTCCTAGTCGGAGGTCGGAAATTCCGAGTTACGAGCTTTAGTCAAACGCAGCATAAGAACACATGCATGCACAAAGGATTGTTCACTCTCAGTGTCAAACACACACTGACCTGCAATGTATTTTGCTCCAATTAACATAAACATGCTACCCAGAATGTAAAAGCCCAGGGGAACACTACTGAAGATACTAGATTCCTCTGGAGATTGTCCAAAACCCAGGTCCAATTCATGCAATATCAGAGAGAGAGAGAAAGCAAATACGTGAGCAACTACTGATTTGGTTGGATCAAGCAACATCTGTGAGGTTTCTGCATGCTCCTGACGTCTCAAGCACCTAATGCCAGGCACTGGCTGGAATTCTCTGAATGATGTTTACTGATCAAAACATTTATATTTGAAATTTCACTGAAATTTGGGTGGAGTTTCTACAATATATGAATTTGTTGCATTTCTTTATGATTTACTTATAGATAATAATAAAGTAAATATTTAATTGTAGACCCATGTTACCAGATACAAACATTTACTAAGTTACTTGGTTATTAGAATTAATAAACATGACAACATGAGAGACACGTGACTTTAAAAGGACTGCAACTTCCCATGCAGGTTATCTAAAGTGTGTGTTACTGTTTAGATCCTGTTATGAGTCTGTTTATGCCATAAAACCTTTGTTTTTTTGTCACTGTGACACATTTCCTGTTTTTGGACGCTTTGAACATCCTTCTATTCCCTCTCTGTTTGATATGCTGGATTTGTAATAACATGGAGCACAAAGATGGAGGCACAAACCGTTTCCATTGCTGATTGGCTCTGTAGTCTCCCAGTTCATGGCTCTCCGGACGGCCTTCTTCCAGCGAGCATAACGGAACTCACTCTCTATTTAGAAAGAGAGTAAAAGTTGAGAAATCTGTGTTTTTCCCCAAGTTTCTGAATTTACAGAGTAAGACATTTATCACAGGAAAAGACATGACTACACTTTAACAGTCTTTAATAAACAAATTACAATACGCAATTTACTTGTTAGTTACAAGTTACAACTAAGTGTAGGAATGATCATTAGATGAATCTAGAAAATAGATATAATGCACAAAGTTGATTTGTTTAGGCCTAGCAAAGCCAAAGAAGACAAAATTATTGAACATTTACATTAAAAGCTGCTTTCGTTATTTCTCTATTAATCCATTTGCTGGATCATTGTGAAGTGTAAACTTTTGGTTTGTTTCTCATTTGGTTTCACACTGAATTAAATGAAACTGCTGTCTCAACTACACTATTACACCTTCACCTCCATTACACATTTTTAGTTCTTAGTGCTGTTAAGTAGGATGTAGCCATTTTACCCTCCGGGTTGATCTGGGGTTCAAATTTCTCAGACGTGACCTCAGTGAGGTCCTCAGGATTCAAACTCCACACACTGACGCCCTCTGCTGCTCCTGCTGCCATGGCTGCTCCGAGAGCTGTCGTCTCTGGCATGGACGGCTTCACTGTGCATACACAAACACACACAGACGTATTTAGAAAATTAGATTAAACTCTCTACACTGAAGAAGAGAGAAAAAAAAATCATGGATAGCATGACTGGTCTTTATAAATATCAAAATATCATAAAAAGGCAACAGTCAATGGCACATCCATTGCTAAGTAGGGATACATATCTAACTTTATTAATTTTAATGTGCTGTTTTTTCCCTCATTTTATTATATATAAATATATATATATTTTTTACAGGAATTTAAGATAACAAATAAGCCATGCGAATAAAGATTATGAGGTGACACTAATGACGTTCATATGATAAGGGTAATATGTGACATATAGATAAATAAAAGACTTCTCACAACCCAAAAACTGATTAAATTAAATAATATGTGTCTTTCCTACCAGTCAATGTCTTGTGCTATGCCGGAATCATTTTTCCGTGTAAAAGGGTTAGCTCATCTCTGACTATTAGTTGGGCTTAGGCTATATTTCGTTTTTCGGTATTATTAAAGTTTAGCAGTAAGCTCACTCATCTGGAATTTACCCCCCTGATGCAGGGGATTTTACTCAATTTCAAAGAGAGCTGTGAAACAGAAACTCACAAGGGAGGTTTCAGTTACACAACTTACCTACTGGAATGCAGAGAATATCAGCCTGGAGCTGCATGAGGAGTCTGTTCGAGGTCATGCCTCCATCCACCTGCAGCTGAGTCAGAGGAATCCCACTGTCCTGATTCATCGCATCCAGGATCTGAACCACAGATATGAATCACCAGTCACTCTACTGATTCTTAGCACAAGGTTTTCTCATATTAGTGTCCATAACTGAATGGTGGATGTGCTCCTGACTAAAGACAACAGGATGAGTTTTATGCACACAGTCGATACCTCTCGTGTCTGAAAGCAGACCGCTTCAAGAGCAGCGAAGGCCAAGTGACTCTTGTTCGTGAACTGAGTTAAACCGCAGATGATTCTGTTTGGAGAAAGAAAACCATAGTTCAACATTTCTTTTAATATAAAAATAAATAATCTATAATGTGTTTCATGCCTGCAAGGTGCAGGTTTAAACATATTCGGATATTTTGATACTATTACTACATGATTCTGCATTAAAAGTCTTTAAACCAATTAAAAACCTACCCCCTGGCGCTTGGTTCCCAGTAGGGGGCGTAGAGACCTGAGAACGCAGGGACAAAGTAGCAGCCGTACGACGTTCCAACACTAGCAGCCAGTTTCTCTGTGCAGAAAGGAACATTGTTCTATCACGCACAGCAGGACTAGGGTTAAAACTGTGTAACACTTGTGCGCACAAATCTATGACAATGTGTCTACTGTGTTTAATATGCTGTTCTACCTAGTTTTTGCATTTTCTATCGATTTTTATTTCATCTGCTGATGAACTCACCAAGCTCTGTAGAACTTTGGATAATCCCGAGGTTATCTTTCAACCAGCGCACCACTGCTCCTGCTATGGCAACTGAACCCTAAAGAAGAATAATTATAAGTCAGCTATTGTGTAATGAAGGATACCATTTCACTCACTCACTCTTTCACAGCATGGATGCATTAAATATGTAATAAGAGCTATGCATTAAGGACAGCATCAAGAATGTTACCTCTAACGCATAGCACGCTGGCTTGTCTCGACCCAGTTTATACGCTACTGTTGTTAAGAGGCCATGGTCTGACATTACCGGCTGCAGAACAAAGAAAGACAGAGAGCTTAGACAGAAACAAACACAGATATAGATTAATCATCTACAAGTAGCAGTGAATGAGGAATGAGGAATACCTTTGTTCCTGTGTTTCTGAGCAGGAAACAGCCAGTCCCATAACTGAAAGAAGAGATGTAGGTCAGGGGGGGATGATATCGCAAAAAAACTACGAGTTCAGTCATTTCTTGTTAAATTATTCATATTTAACAAAATTACAAGATGTTGGTCTTAGGCTCTCAATAATTTGTTATATCCCTCCATGTTATATTCCACCATGGTCTGGAAAATACTCATTCATAATTGGCTCTTAGGTGCTCATAGAACTCATTTCATTACAGTTCTTAATCAATGCTTCTGATAATATATAAGCATTTTTTTTTAATTTCCCCCATTTTCTCCCTAATTTGGTCTTGGCCATTTCCCACCCACCAGCGACAGCTACCAATTGGGGACGGTGAAAGCTAGCATGTGCTTCCTCAGAGACATGTAAAGGCAGCCACTGCATCTGTTCAAACTGCTGCTCATGTTGCATTACACAGTAGTGTAACACAGTTGGAAGAAATGCTATCTACGCTCTTCCACATAATCTTCCGTCCCACCCAGAGAGAACTTCCAAGTTTGGTCTCTTGGCTCCCGGCCACGGCTGGCTGTCGCATTGTCGACGTTCAAACCCGTGATCTCGAATGCTTTTTATGTTGCGCCAATCACGAGATCCCCCAAACCCCCGTGCCAGTAAACAAAAATAATAAAAAAGAATGACCTTGAAGTATGCGTAAAAAAATTATTTATAGGTAACATGGGAATTGACACATGCATGGAAATGCCACAAGTACAGAGTGAGGTAGTTTCCCCACGATGTAACGTAGCAACAACTACTCAGTGGTAGCCAAAAATACTGTATGTGCGTGACCCAGGGGGCTCTGCAGCTAAAACCATTTAGCTCCCTCATAACTCACCCTTAGATATTTAGTTAATTGGAAAAATTTAGTTTAGACAAAATTGCAATCTCTACTAAAACCATTAACTTGTGTTAGTAAGTGCTGTTACAAACAAGTAATTAATGACGGGGTGGAGTGCAGTGCAAACAGTTTTTTTTTTTTTTAATTTATTAAAGAACAACACATCTTACTTTTAATCTATTTATATTTATGTTGTGGGGCATCCATGAAACAAGTTACCTCAAGTCATCACTTGCGCTATAACAACTTATTACATGGACGTTCCGCAAGATTAAATGTAACTGTAAATGGATTAAAAAAAAAACATGACATGTCTTTGTGAAATCTTTGAATCTGGGAAACGGCTATGGTATAAGAGGAATAAAACATATCAGGGCCTGCTGTTTTAAGAAAATAATCAATTCTGGGGTTGTAATGATATGACATCATCCCGTCGTTGATTATTTTCCTATAACAGCGCACTCTGAAGACTCACTTGGGTTTCCTAAACCTCCTCTCACTACATACGATGCACCAAAAATGCATATGATTGGAGAATGTATGCTTATTGTCATATCCGCTGATGTGAGTGATGCTCTCACAAAGCACCCAAGTGTTAAAGAGAAATAAAAATGAGGCGTACGTATTCTTGGCCTGGCCGTCCTGAAAACACATTTGTCCCACGAGAGCGGCAGATTGGTCCCCTAGACACTTCGGTGAGAGAACACAAGTACTTCAGGCTGATACAGTAAAATATACAGGAAAATTATTTCTGTACAATAAGAAATAATAAAGTGCAATTTACCCCTGATATTGGAACACCAGTGAGGGGACCAGATTTCTGTGAAAGCAAAAAAAAAAAAAAAAAAAAAAAGAATAAGACAATGACAGAGGAAACTCTTCCCGCTCATCTCAGAGTGACTCCACTGTCAATCACTGTTAATAAGGTTTCAATTCCTCCCCGTGTTCTTTAGTAAACGCACAAAAAAAAAAAATCAAAACGCCTCCACCAACAGTGAACGGTTTAACATCTGTGAAGAACTAGTTCACTCAGTGATTACAGCATGCCATATCTACCTGCCCCTTATTCTCTTTTTTAAGCAAAATACTTTTTTTTAAAAAAAAAAAAAAAAAAAAAAAAAAAAAAGAAGTGAGCATGCAGAGAAAAGAAGGAGAGATCCACAGCACGGCCACCGGGTCAGTAAGTGTCCCTGAAGAAGCAACAAAATCCTGTTTGGAAAGACAGCTCTGAATCTAGTGGCTAACAGCAGGTGAAGTCAGCTCATGGCATCCAGCCAGTGCGCTGTGTAACGAAGAAAGTCACCCGGTACATTTCCAACAACCGGTTTCTTCCCCGGGAAAGGGAATAAAAGCCTGAGCCTGCTAGCAATGAAGCAGTACTGGTATAGCTACAGTTCTGGTCAGTATTATTGTCAGGTATAATCGTATAATATCTCGAAAAATTCTTTTGGTCAGAATCTTAATACAATGTCCGAGGTCACACAACACAAAGACAGCCTTCAAACATTTTTTAAATAGCTCAGCATGGTTGAATTCGCAAATCAGAAGGTGTTGATTAGTTTTCTATAACAGCAATTCTTTTCCCAGAAGCAAAATATTTCTTAGAAGGATCGGTACCGTAAATCTGGCCAAAGATCCATAAAGCCTTTTTAAACCAGAAAGCAGGTCTCGGTTTAAATGTGCAGCATATTTTACAGGTTGAAACAACTATTCCCGATTTAACAAGATTGATGATGCTCAAAAAAAAAACTTAACACTGCGAACTGCTGAAAAGGTTTCTGGAGATGGTTTTGAAGCTTTCTAATTCAATTTTTTTTTAATGATACTATAATTTTTCTCAGTGCTTACAAACAGGGAATGTGAGTGACCTTTGTAAGCAATAAAGCCATCATTCATAATACGTGTCATGGACGTAAAGGAAATTTCTTACAGGTGCGCATTTTCATAGCCGCTGGGAAAGTTTTTTTTTTAATTGTTTAATTTAATTATTTTTTTTGAGCCTGTGCTGTTTTGTATCATACAAATAAATATATACAAGTACATACACCAAGGTAGTTTTCAGAAGATAGTAGAGCAAGGTGCCAATCATTTTGACCAGAATTGTACCAGTATAAATAATGAGATAAAGAAAGTTTGTTTTTAGTACACCCAGACTTCTGGACCCTATTAGAGCTGAGCTTTGCTCGGATAATCAAGCCGATGTAGTTTTCATGTTGGAAATGCACCGCTAGATGGAATGGGATAAAAGGGACATCAAAGCCAACCAGGGGAGGGGAAAAGACACTCGTTTTCCCCAGAAATGACAATAATATTAGTCAAGACCTACTCACCAGACTAGAACTGATTTTCTATCAGAAAGCCCAAAGAGACGATAAGACACAAAGGTTTGATTGTGATAAAAAAGGATCTTCCACACGAAAAATAATTGCAAATCCAATTAGAGACATTGTAAATTCATATTAAAATTTAAATAATGGAAATCCCTTTTTTCTGTTTTTTTTTTTTAAATCACTGTGGACTCAATTTTTTTTATAATTATGAAAAGGAATAAAATAATTACATACAGTTGCTGACATAAGTATTCACCCCCTTTGAACCACAACCAGGAATAAAATTGACTTAAATGGGATTTTATGTCATGAATCTACACAACAGAACTAAGTTAGTGGTTTCACAGCTGTGAGCGTGAATATGTACGAAATCGCAACTTTTACAAACTTTTAAAATTTGTTAATTATTTGGAAAACTATACTGATTTTCATCCCACTTCAGTATTATGGGTAATTTTCGTAGCTTCATGACACAGAATTCCAATGAAGTCCATTTCAGATCCAGGTTGTAACACTACACAATGTGGGAAAGTTGAAAGAGGGGTAGGGGGTGAATAGTTATGCACAATATAAAATATCACCAAGCTATTCCACTGAGCTTACCATTAAACCGTAGATCTCTGAAGAACTCCTAACTTTTGGCAGAATCTCCATTGGTATGCCAAAATAGCTGGAACAAAACACATTCCAGTTTAACAAACAATTCAGCTGTAAAAATACTTCACATTTTTTGGCATATAAACACAAGCTGTGTGTTTGAGTGCCTATGTGTGTGTGTGTGTGTGTGCGCGCATCTTACTTGCAGAGGTCTGGATCCCAGTCCATAGTGTGTATATTGAAAAGCATGGTCCTGCTTGCATTGGTCACGTCTGTAACATGGACACCTCCCTTCTTTCCACCGGTTAGGCACTGAAAAATAGCGAGCATGTGACGGCCAGCTAGTGACCCACTGATATAATGAAAGACAGCTAACAAACATCGCAGACCTAAGGTTTGCATCGTCCATGGTTTTTGGATCTACAGTGCTGTATTTTCTCTTGATTTATAATGAGAGTGATATTTAATAGTGATTTTAATACTGAGCAAAAAAAAAAAAAATTGGAATTTTAAATTTTAGCCATGGTGCAGAATGGACTAAGAAGCAAATAGTTAGAACACTATAAATGCAATTAAGCATGCTAGAAATTTAGGATTTTGTCTATAAAAATGATTAAGTACATTGGTTTTCTTAACCAAATGCTTTTTTTTTCTCTCGTCTGCATTAACGTCTATGTAACTCACCCATATGAGCCAGGAGTCGATGGTCCCGAACATGGCTGTATTTGAAAGCACAGCCTTGTGCACCTCCTCTACGTTGTCCATTAACCAGCGTAGCTTCACTGCACTGAAGTACGTGCTGATGGGAAGACCGGTCTTGTGCTGCAGAAGAGTGAGTGATTTAATGATATGCACTTTTATGTGGTTTGGCCTGATGATAGTTATAGTATATTGTACTGTGCAAGTGTCTTAGGCAGGTGTAAAGAAAATGCTGTAAAGCAAAGATGCCTTCAAAAATAACGAGAATGAAACCTTTCTAAATAAAACAATCTACGATAAGGAGCAGTAAACAGCAATAAATGAAACAACGTTTCAACATCTGACGTGACAACCCTTTGCTTTTTAAAAATGCATCAGTAGTCTCAGGTACACTTTTATAAGGAAGCTAGTTAGCGGGTTTTTTTTATTTAATTTTTTTTTTTAAAGCATCTTGGAGAATCTGCCGGAGACTTTGCCTGTCACACATCCTTCTGTTTTCGCAGCTAATCCCTGACAGCATTCATTATGTTTTTTTTTTATTTTTGTCTGAAAAGTGGTCTACAAGTTACAAGATCATTGGTCCGCGTATTTGATTTGGCACAGTTTTACTCCGGATGTCGCTTCCTGACGCAACCCTCCCCGATTTTATCCGGGCTTGGGACCGGCACTGAGAGCACACTCCAGTGGCTGGGGTCAGGAATCGAACCCAGGCCGCAGCGGTGAGAGAGAGAGCGCTGTGGCCTAACCACTAGTTCCCAAGGAACCCTATCTTGTTAATAAAAGTATATTACAGTAAAAACTAAATAAACCAGTTAGGTGTCAGAAGAAGTCAATAATTCAGACCATTGTCTTTTGGGTGTATTCATTCTCTCCTGCTGTGTGTTGAAAAGACGTCTTCCTTCCACCTTGACTGGTCACATTCTTATCAACAATAGAAAACACCATCTCTTAACAAACCCAGTGGTGAAAAATGCTATTTCGGTGTTCTCTTGTCCTTTCCTTTACTGGTTATGTTTTACATAGTTCAGTTTATTTACATAGTGGATTTTCATTTCTCTAAATGAGTGAGTTTGAATTCTAAATCATACGGATCATTTCTTCCGAGTCGGTACACATCGGAAAGTTAGGCAAATAAACCACACCACTTCCACACATTCCATGATGTGACGAGACAAAAACTGCTGCTCTGTCTACATTTCATTGAATTTTTGCTCATCTATTACTGCGTCCAAAGGACTGCTACTGAATCAGTAATCAGATTCATGTGAGATAAAAATCCCATCAGAACGATTTTATACTGATGGGTTAAAGTTAATGACGTTTCGAAATTCCTCGAAGGTTGCACTGACTTTATTGACTATACGGCTTCCTAGCTTAGACCATCCAACAATGTGCAGTCGAGTAATATCAACAGCAGCAAAATATTGACTACGAATTCAAAATTGTTCTTCTAAATAGTAAGGTTATTAAAGCATGTCAATGTTTCTAATCAATATGCAATCTTCACCTGTGCAAGAGATTTATTTTATGCTTAATTTCTGAGTTGACCTTTCTGGTTTAAACTAATTTCATGGACATGCTGGTCTATTTTTACTCTGGATAACAGTTTCCTACATTACCCACAATGCAGTTCGACTACCTGCTGATAGTAATACTATTGAGAACTCATCTCTAGCGTGAGCAATGCAGCAGCACTTTAGTCCTTTAATCTGTCCAGCTCTTTTGTCTTCTCATCTATACATTCAGCTCAAACTGATGAGGATTAAAAAGCGGCAACTTTCACGCTGATACCTCCATCAACCTTGAGGTGTTCTTACCTTCAGGTGATTTTTGTTCCTGCCGGGTGTGTTGTTGATGAGTCTCTCCACGGTGGACTGTGTACGCAGGTCCAGCCACACTACACAAATAAACATCAGTACTTCGATCCGTGTACACTGCAGAGCACCAAATCAAATCCACAACTGCTATTCTTTGATTATTTGATCAATCTGATCTCACTACCCAAGTGTACTTACCAACCGCATTGTACAGTGGCTCGCCTGTTTCTTTGTCCCAGACCAGTGTGGTTTCTCGCTGATTGGTCACACCAATGGCTAAAGGGAAATAACAAGACATCGTTTATGAAAAATGCAATGACGGCTTGGTGGACAATGCTTTAATTACAGACAAGATGGATAAGATGGGGAAAAAAGCTGGATAGTTAGAATATAGTAGTTTAAATAATAATAAAAAAAAATCATTATATAAAAACCATACAACTAGGGCAACAACTAATTAATATTCTGATAATCAATTAATCAATCGGTTATTGTTTTAAATGCATTATTATGAAAATACATTTAAGTACCCAAAAATATTTATTTCAAGATATTCCTTTAAAGCATTTCAATCAATAACACTACTACAGAACTCTTAACTAGGCTTAACTGAGCAACAGGTCACTAACAACAGTACAGTCTTACTGATATTTCTCAGAAGTGGCATGAGAATAGAAACAAGTTCTTATCTAGGACTGTTTGCATGTTTTTGTTTCTGTTTGCATGGTTTTTGTTTCTTGCTTTGAGACAATGTTCATTGTTAAAAGCGCTATACAAATAAAATTGAATTGAATTGAATTTTGACCACATTTTAAAGTCAGACATTTAAGCCATATATATATATATATATATATATATATATATATATATATATATACACTGCCCTCCAAAAGTTTGGAAACGCCTGAACAA